>JADLZN010007478.1:0-192492 GCA_018155175.1 Sinocyclocheilus anophthalmus
TCTCTGGATGTGTCGCAGGCTCCACAGCTGCTGTTGCCGTTAACCCATGTGATGGTAAAAGTTGTTTTTGGTCCTCTTTAGCCCTTTTTCACCTTTACACCTTTTAAAAAATGCATGTGCTCACCATTTTTTATCTTATTTGGCAGTGGTTAAGACCAGGCTGCAGTCTCTAAGCAAAGGAGCCAACGAGGAAACCTACAGTGGCATAATTGACTGTTTCGGGTAATGCATTAGTCCTATAATGTGTTTTAAATGTTACGATTTAACTGATTTGTAATTCTGGAATGTGAGTATATCATCTACAGTGTGTGACCTTTGCTTGTTTTTTCATTCTTACAGCAAGATCATGAAGCGAGAAGGGCCATCAGCTTTCCTGAAGGGAGCATGCTGCAGGGCTCTAGTCATCGCGCCACTGTTCGGTATAGTACAGGTCATGTACTTCATCGGCGTGGGAGAGTTTATCATGAGCCAGTCCTCCCTAAAGCTAATCTCTGACTGAACAGACCCCAGTACCTCTCAGAGTGTGGCAGCTACACAACCAACTGTACATTTACAAGAGAAGATAAACATTAATCAAGATGGTAGAGTTGTCGAGAGAACGACAACTTCTACTCTGGTTAAGTTACTGTGAGTTTTTTCCAGCCTTACCACACTTCCTCTATGGTTTACAGGCTTATTTGATGGGCTGTGGCCAGCGTTTTGCACTTATTGGTAAGGATATGTCTGGAGGAGAGCGCTTGACGTGCTTACGTTTTCTTGAAGCATATGTGAAGGTTTCCCCTCAATGAGGGAGACTGGTGTCACTGTAATGACACTGTTTTTCTTGACACTTTTGTTTTTCATCCATCTACAATTCTTTTTGTATTAAATTTCTCTATTTTTTGTTTTTGTTTTTCCTACTCCGAATTCATTTATTTCTGTTCCTGTCACTGTTTTCGGTGTCTAAACAATTGGGTTACTTTTGAAGCTTTCAAACCTTGTAACTCTAAATTGTTCATCGTTTTAGGGAATGCCATTGACTTTCATTCCGTTTCGTTCCATCAGATGCACATCGTGGTCCATTTCAGTTTCTGAGCTGATTTTGGTGAAGGTACACAAGGTGCAGTCTAAAATGAAGTATGCAATGGCTACCTAAAACAGCCTAACATTTGATGCATATCGTATTTATGCAATTATTTAAGACGTGCGTTTATTTTTCTTTTCTGTTACATGGACCAGCATGTATTACAACTGTAGCTTCCAGGGATTTCTGATCCCAGAGCGTAGGTCATTATTTTCAGGTCATGATGTGTTTGCCTTAATTAACATGAAAGACAAACTCTTCACAAAGTTTGAGGAACCTGGCCTTGAGCAAAAGGCTGTATGTTTCAGTGCTGGGATTGTTTGATGACAGTATTAACATCTTCCTGCAATGACGCCTCAATGCAACATGTATTAATTTCTGTTTAATGCAATGGTCTACTAATATTCAACATTACAAAAATGAATAAAAATAAATGAAATGTTTATTTGTGTGAGCGCTGTTTTAATGTTGCTCAGGCTTTCATGCCCTGTGACCATAGTTTCTTGTTTCAAAGCCATTTACATGCAACACGATGCTATGAAACAGTAAAAAAAAAAAATTTACTTGAGCAACTCCAAAAATTTGCATATTGTAATTGCAAACATGTTTATGATGCAGCTTCGTCTGTTATAAAGGCACATAGAACAATAAAACTAGTGGGTCACATTCCTGAACAGACCTGCAAAAGCTAGAAAAAGGAAATGGTTGAAGATTTCAGACATGTTTTTACAATTTTACAGCGGTATTGTTGATCTCCCTAAAAACTGGGTTTTGAACTTTACAGATTCAAAATCAGCCAAGTAAGGAAAGTAATATGCATTAACCAGATTAAAAAAGAAAAGATTAAACCAGTGAGACTTGAAAAAGTCAACATGAATCAAACAGTTTTAAGGTTTTTATTGTCTGGAACACGGAGGTTGAAAGTTGAGTTTCCTCCCGTTTTTCAACTCTTGCTATTATTGCTGCAATCGTTATTATATTACTATTAATCAACATTAAATTACTACTGGCAATATTTTAAAAATGTGGCCTATGATAGTAGCCTAAACTGATGGGGGTTTTTTTTGGTTAATATTAACCAATAGTACATAGGAGCAAGGTCAAAAAGTTGTTTCAGAGAAAAAGAGCAAGTTAAGTTTTGATAAAATTATGAAGCTAATTGTTTGGAAAACCATGCATTGATGAACCTTTCACTATAAAACTTGAAATGTTATGAAATTAAGAGTTCATGTTGACTTTGTTGACTCAATCTGCTTCTCAGCTTCATTTTTCAAAGCAAAATTACAATAGCCAAATATTAATAACCAGCAAAACACAAACATATGACCCATTATCTATTAGCACAAAAACCTGGTCTAGTTCACACAATAAATAACATTTTTAAAAAAACATGAAAAGTAGTTGATCAGTGAGGCAGCAGAGAGCTTATTTACATCAGCAAGTAAATGTCCAGTTCACTGTGAAAGTCTGAACTGAAGACTATTAAAGGAGATCAAGTTTGAAAAAAGCAAGACGTACACGAATTTTTTTTTTTTTTTTTTTTTTTTTTTTTTTTTTCCCCTTGTGATATGGCACGTAATACATAAAGACAAAATAAAATGTAAGGTTAATGTCGTTACGTAGCATCCTGCAGTGGAGGTCATCATCAAACAATGCAAGTAACAGAAACAATCAGAGATAGAACGCTGTTCACAAAACAGTACCACAAGACCCACACTGCCTCATGGGAGCTCCTCCACCCGTTTCCCGAGCCTGAATGTGATGGTCTGATGAGGTCAAAGACGGCAGGCTTTGAAACAGTCCAACTGGGTGAGAGGGGAACTGCGAGGAACCTAAATAACTTCTCTGCTGTTCCGAATGGCGCAGCATAGAACCATGCTGAAGATCATGCCAATTATCTGCCAAAACAGAGGGAATGTTCAAATGTTAAATATGACAAATATAGGCTACAGTGTTCCCAAAAAGCATTTGAACATTTAAGCCACACGTACATATTAAGGTCACTGCATTATAAAATATCAAATCAAGTCTCATTAATATTAAAGATAACATGCACATTTTGTATATACTTTTCCACAAATATATACACGCACACACTTAAGATACCAAGATATAATATCCTTTAATATCTTAATTTTCTGTAAAGCTGCTCTGAAACAATGCACTGTGAAAATCACTATACAAATAAATTTGACCAGATTTTTCAAGCACATTTCACAAAAAGTTTGTACACATTTTGTTACCATAATTCCAGCAATGCCGATGCCAACATATCCGATTATGAAGAGTTTTTCGTTGAAGAAGTCTTCTATAGCTGTGTTACAATCCTTGAAAACATTTCAAAAGAACATTCGTTGAGTGTGGCAAACTGATGTAGTGTGATAATGTCACAACAACAGCATACATGCACAACATCGGTTCAGTTCTACTGATTAGAAAATGAATATCTCTGGCTCTGAAATCTGATTGGATGAACCACTATCAAAGATAGCAGAGATATGCATGTTTTATAACCAACAATTGTAATTGATTATTGAATTGCTTATTTAGGAATTGAACTATGTACAAATCATTGTTATGCACAACCGTGTTTCCTGCCAAATTATGCCGATATAGGCACTGACTATTTTATGATGGTTTAAATTAAAAGAAAAAAAGAAAATAATGAGCGATTTGACCACACCAAATGACACCTTGTTTTTAAGTTCATTTTTGCAAGCAGTCAGTGAGACTTTTACATTGTCACAAAAGATTTCTGTTTCAAATAAATTCAAATACATTCTTTCTTTTAAACTTTACACTCATCAAATAATCCTGGAAAAAATGTATTACAGTTTCCATAAAAATATTAAGCAGCACCAGTTTTCAACATTTCTTAAGCAGCAAATCGGCATATTAAAATGATTTCTGAAAACTCATGTGACACTGAAGACTGGAGTAACGGTGCTGAAAATTCAGTTTGCGTCAAGAATGAATTACATTTGAAAATATTTTCAAATAGAAAGCACATTTTAAATAGTAAAAATATTTCACAGTATTGCTATATTTTATATTACACACACGCACACAAACACACAGGGCTGCAGCTAATAGTTGTGGTGCACAAAATATATTTTAATAGTTCATTTCAATGCTCTTTAGCCATTGTAAACATTGTGTAAACATGCTTTTGGTTTTCTCTAATGTGCTTTGCTGATTGGGATCAACTGACAGCAGGAACTTGACAACTGAAGCACAATGTGACATCATGTTTCTCAGCCGATCAATGTGTCTTCCCGCCTGCTATAAATAAAAAAAACTGGCGCCTTTGTGCCCCTGTGGGCTTATCGGATCAAGTGACTCATGGGACATCTTGCCACTGTCTGCTTCATTTCTCTCTCTAAGCCCCTCTTACCTCCTCACTCCACTGTTCTGTGTCCCGCACTCCCTTATACACCGTGCAGAACAACATGGTGCCATCTAAGGGCCTGTGTCAGAACTACTCATCACTTCAGTCTGAAACATGTCCTGCTTGTGAGTCAAAACAGCACTAAAAAGCTTTGTGCCTGGTTGACACACAATGGCTTGTGCTGCAAATATACATGGGGGAAAACGGCTAAAATGTTCTTTCTCTGGACAAAAAAATACATATTTACCTTTTAAACAAAATAAGCTTCATGGCCTATAAAGACACAATTATGGATGTCACTAACAATTATTTTGGTAATCGAGTAATTGGTTGATTATTCTGATGATTAATCGAGTAATCAGATTATTTTTTTGGTGGTAATAAAAATAGTCCTAAGCAAACTTTAAAATGACTTAATACATATATAATGGCAATGAGGCAATAATAATTTGTTCAAATAAGATATCAAGATATAAGATATAATCATATCAAAAGCAAGTAACATATGGTTTTAATGAAAAAAAAAAAAACAGTTAAAATACATAATATAATAAAACAATTATAACTTATGGGCATTATGTATTATATCAAATGCCTGCAGAGGGTGCCAACAGCCTCACAAATGTCTTTACACTTTACAGTGCGATCTAATCCTTGTTTGATATTGACCAAACAAAATATAATTCAAATGTTCACTTAATCTTTAATATTTGGCCACTTATTTATTATAGAAATGAAACAAGAACGTGGACATCAGAACATGCAAACTCAGTGCGAGGGTGCGCAATGAAAAGTTAGCATATTTGGGAAATTGTTTGCGTAGGTTTATAAATGATTTACCTTATAAATCTGATAGAATGGTGCACATTGTTCCCAGATGAACATTATAAGCTTAGACTCACAGCATATGCAAAGATGGAATTTGAGACGGTCCCCGCATGTAAATAATACCTGTTTGTGTGGAGCAGCATTTACTGTGAGCCGCTCGGAGATGCACGTAACCTACACGCGTATAAATAAAGCGCATATTAAACCAGCAGTATGATTTTTAAATGGTTTTAATATTTCATGCAGCTTTAGAAAACGGTCTAATAATGCTTTTCATGGATTCTCGTCCGTGGAATGTGCCACACATTTTACCGGTTAAACGACACGGACAAAATGCAGTCGAGGATTTATTATAATCGAGTGCTCGAATTTTTAATCGAAGAATCTAGACGTAATTATGGATGAAAAATTCTCAGATGACCTGCCTTTGGATCATGTGTCAAAGTAAATTTAAGGTTCTGAATTATGACTCCCTTCAACTAACTGAAGAGATTCCTTTAGAACTGTGTTCAAATACATATTTCAAAAACAGATGGTGCATTTGAACATACCGTGACAGGACTTTCAGCAATGCACGGTCCAGAAGAGGGAGAGGACTCAGACCCGCAGCATTCAAGCTGTGAAAGAAAAACAGAAATGTCAGAA
This sequence comes from Sinocyclocheilus anophthalmus, assembly GCA_018155175.1. Classification (NCBI taxonomy): domain Eukaryota; kingdom Metazoa; phylum Chordata; class Actinopteri; order Cypriniformes; family Cyprinidae; genus Sinocyclocheilus; species Sinocyclocheilus anophthalmus. The sequence continues at coordinate 5,925 of JADLZN010007478.1, forward strand.
GATGATGATGATACTGCCACTATAGCCACAGATCATTTACTAACTGCCTATAAAACAAAAGCTCGCCTTACCACATTGTGATACATGGATACAATAGCAGTCCCATTGCTATTTTCCATAGAAGAAAAACCAAAAAACAGCGGTAACTGGTAATAGTTTTGGACATCTTGAATGATCTAGAAACATGTGAGAGTATCTGATCATATCACATCATTAGATGACAGATGTTCATATTTACGTTCAATAAAATGATTGATACAGTGTGTGACATACCTTATCCTTATTCAGAAAGCCAAAGACTCCAGCAGCAACCTCTGCGCCAAAAATTACAAGAAGGCAAGCGAAGAACTAGACAACAAAGAGACTTCACTTTAGTTTGTCAATACTAATTGCAAATCAACAGTATTTTATCACAGGATATCAATAGGGTTATTACTTATTTTATTTTATAATTTTAACTGATGGGCTGTGCAACAATCAGAACCAGAAAAACATGTTATGAGAAAGTAAACTGGGTCCCTTTTTAGGGACGTAACGATTCACTCAACTCACAATGCGATACGATGCCCGATACTGATTTCATGATGTTTTTTTGTTTTTATTTTTCAAAATGAGATTTAAGACCGTTTATAAATGAAAAGGAGTCCAATAACTAAACTGATCCCAATTAAAAAAAATAAAAAATACAAATAAAATAAATCTCTTCATATAAACAAACTAAGGCTTAGCCTGTGCTCTTTCCATTAAAATCTAGCAGAGCTTAAGGTCAGTTTTATTCTTGAAGAAATCACAAAAGTGGTGCTTTAAAGCAGTCACAACATTCAGTGTGCATGTAGGCTGTAGATGGGGATGGTGGAACAGTGTTTTGTTCATTCACTGTTGCGTAGTTCTTACTCACCGATCCCAGAAGACACTGCGACTCCCTCACGGCCCCGAAGCAACCGAAGAACCCCACCAACATCATGACGCCTCCCGCTCCGATCAGGATGTACACCGCTGAGGAGAAGCCAGGAGTATAGTGTAATGTTTAGAGTTAGTCTATTGAAAGTTGAACTTCAGTCCACAAACATCCCAGCATGCAGTTCACTGTATGACCAGATGATGGCAGAACATGAAAAGACCTGTGTAATGAAATCATCTGTTCATTTTCAACTGTAAAATGTGAGTATGTGGATGTTAAATGTGGATATAGTGGTTTTCAACCAAAGGGCAAATAAATGAAAATACTATTTTTTAGTTATGGTTAGCTCTACTCTAAGATGGCAATCAGCATTATATGCAAATTATATGCAAATTAGCATATGCTATATTCTCTATGTACAATGGATATTTTTCAGCTTTTCGGCTGATAAGGTTCTTTGTACTGTAACCTATCTCTCTATCTATCTATCTATCTATCTACTCTATCTATCGACTAACTAAATAAATAAATAATTAAATATATTTTATTAAAACTGCTGAGACATTCTATTTTGTGAGTAAAACTAATACACTGTTATTTATTATTATTTCTATCCTATAATAGTTTTCTATTAAGATTTTGAATTAGTATTTTAATGTCATATTTCAGATTTCCATTAAAGAAAAAATTTGTAAGTTTTTGTTATGTATTTTGTTTTTATTTTCTTTCTGGGTTTTTAAAAATCTATTTGTTTAATTTATTTTTATTTCAGTTTTATTTTTAGTTTGGTTTTAGTTTTTATTTATTTACAGTTAGCAATTTTTTTAGCGCTTCAACACCAAGGCCTACTTATTTTTGTTTTTCTCTAATTTATATTTATTTTATTTCAGCTCATTTCAATTAACGAAATGTTTTATATCTTTTTATTTTAGTTACATTACACTCCTACATTCATTGGTCATAAAGAGTACTTTATGTAATTATTTTAATTTTAATTATGTATGATTATGATTTTAATATATTGCCATTTCTAGTTTCTGTGAATAAAAAATGAAAACAAGCAGCTTATTCATTACCTTAAAGGATGAAAAAAAATGGCTGATATAGAAAACTATTAGGTAAAAGACATGAACAAACCTTTATTATTAAACTTCGATGTGCAATCTAGTTCTCTCTGTTACTTTGCAGTGTTCTAGGATCACTGATGTAAACTCAGTCCATCTCAGCATTCTCACTTCATGATGGTTTATGAATGTGGACCCAGGTGTACTTTTAGATGATTGAGAATGAAAGCAGCTGATTCAGACGGTCAAAATCTAAATCCCCCTTATGTGTTACGGCTTTCCCACGCAATGCAAACTACAATCCCACGCAAAAGCACAAGGCATAAAAGCACACTGCAATTCTTGTGTTTTGCATCTTGTATGCAGAGAAGTTTGAGACTGTGAGAAATGTGTCTCCTCACGTGTCTCCAACAAGCAGCGTGTCAAAGGCCTCGGCTCAACAGAAACAAACAGTCTTTGTGTGCACAACACACACAGACACCACAAGCTCAACCAGTGCCCTGAGACCATAATCGTATTTACCGGAGAGATTTTTCCCCCCAAACCAGTTAAGCACAAATGTCATTGGTCATCTCAATCACACAGTCTGTTAACAGTCTCAATTTACTGTTAACATCCACTTGATGCTCTAAGAAATGATGAATTATGCAGCTATACAACATCCCAGGAACAAAAGACCAGTTTATTAAAAAAACACAAAAAACATTATTGTTGTTATTTAATTTTGTTGTTACTTTATATTATTATATTAATGCAAAGATTTATTGGTTGTTATTATTTTCTTGTCATTATTAATAAAATATTCATTATTTATTTTGTTTTATTACTCTGCTAATCAAAATTGTTTAGCAAAATAGTAAAAAAAAATGTAATTATATTTGTGCTAAACTTAGCACAGATATAATGTATTAATAATAGTAATAATGATGATGATGATAATAATCCTCATCACTGTCATCATCATTATTAGTATTCCATTATATTTATGCAAAGTTGTTGTATAGGCTAATAGTTAAAAATGTATATTCATTTTTGTTTTGGGCTTTGTAATTGTTAAGCTACACATTTTTTACTTGAGAATGAATGGCTGTTATTTAATAAGTGAATTAAGTATACAAAGAAAACATTATAGAAGTTACTTGAGAATATCATTGCTGGGTGCTTTTCTTTAGAGAAACACCAAATGTATATCTTTAGACCTGAAAACCGACAAACAACCACCTAAAAACTCCCTAGTCATGCCCTGGCACAACACTTTAGCATTGTGTCGATGCCACTCTAATTTTCTTCAGAAAATGTAAAGCTGTAGTTAAAGACATAACATTTCAGATCTATTCTGGACATTCATGATTACAGGATCTTCATGATCTTCTTGTCATTCTCCTCTTCTTGCCAAGTAACTCACCATAGCAACAATTCAGTCACCCCAGACGCAGAGCGCTAACACGTCTGTGTGCCACAGTCACTCGAGACGCCGTCGCTAGGATGGAGCAATCTCCCTCGCGAGCAACTGCTTTCCCTCGCCGCCAACTCAGAGCCACTTTAGACAAGCTAGGGCCAAACTAATTAATGGAAAAAAGATCAACTAGAGCAAAATCAGAGGGCCTAAAAATACTACAATCGCTGTCGTTTAACAGCCAGCAGTATGTAGCGTTTCAAACATGTTTCCACCCGTAAACACAGGTTTACATTTCAGATATGACATTTCCATCCTCCAAGGAGACAAGAAGACCAGACGGCTTGCCAAAAAGCACAGCACTGGAGCTTTGCTGAGGTTTCATTAAGGCTCAGGGAAGATACTCGTCACAACACACAATAATTAATCCCCGAGGGAGAAAATAATGTTGTTTTCGAGGACAGGACAAAGGAGATTTGACACGAGTCCTCTGTGAGTTCAGCAAGCTAAAAACACCAAGCCCTCACTACTCGACTTCCTAATTGCCGAATGGATGGAAAACATGCTGGCATTTCATATAAACAGCCCTCCTGCCCTCCTTATAACACAAACACTGAACATCTCTAAATGGGCAGAGAGATCTAAACATGCCAGGACTCAGGCAATTCAGTTGCTCATGACTTGAGAGCACGGAAAATGGGCAATTGTTGTTTAGCAATGACGCCAGAACAAGAAAAGCAAGAAGATGAGCACATGGAAAGCTTTGACTCATCTGCAAAGATGTTTACTGGAAGATCACAGGCTGTCAGCTTTCAAATATTATTGTAAAATTGATTGTTCCAGTCATTGTTGCTAAAATGCATAATATAGCAACAGATATGATGCAATGCTGCTATATAAAAAACTAAATACAGAGGCAAACTATTAACTTTAGCACTAGGCAGAAATATATGACTTTATTGTCTTGCAGAAGGATGACACTTATTTAATTAATATTTTAACGTCTGCGATATATTGTCAGGACTTAGTTTTTAATATTATACTACTTCAAAAACAGGGGGAAAAAATGCTTTAATGTTAGGTTTTTACCAATCATCCATTTATTGAAGTATCACAATCTAACACCACTTCTGTGGCTAAAATAAGTGCAATTTGTATCTGGTAAATATTGCGTTTCACTTGATACCCAAATCTACATCTGAAATGTATTTAGTTAAATAAGAAGTCTGAGTTATGCTGTGTTTAATATGTAAATAAAAGATCCCAGTGTTAACTATTCAAATATCAAATTAAAATAATAATGTATAAATAATAGAGGTATAGCGATACACGTATTTGTATTGAACCGTACGGTACAAGGATTTCGGTTCGGTACGCATTACAAACCAAACAATTTGTTGGACTAATCGATCCTATTACATTTGGAAAATAAAAGAGCTTAAAGTGTGAAATATAATGTACTCCAGATTGTGACGGTGTGGTAGTTCGTTAGAGTTTTCCCCCCCCTTGTCCCTCCTTCATTCGCTTTTAATTAGCTTGTAATGCTTGTGTCGCATATTACGTTTCACTTTCCAACTAGGCGGCATTTTGGCATCAATTTGATTGAATTGACAACATCAAAAAAGTACGACAAACTCACTTACATTAAACATAGAATGTTTAATTTATTAACAAAAAAGGTACAAATACACTATGCTATAGGCCTAATATAAAATAACTTAGACAAAGTTTAAATATTAAACACTGAAAATCAGCAAACACGGTGGAACCAAATAAATAAGAAACGAATGTTAAAAAGGCTTCCAAAATCATCTTAGATAAACGGCAAAAGACAAAGGGCTTTCCAAATTCTAAAATATTTTAAGATCATATATAGCTAGTCTGAATAAAAAAATAATATTTTTAAAATAAAATACATAAAAACAGGACAGTTTGTTGGGCATTTCTTGTTTTTGCTGTATCGAAACATATACCAAACCGTGACACCCCCGTGTGTGTATCGAACCGTCGTGTTTGTGTACCGTTACACCCCTAATAAATAATGTTTTAAAAATAAAATGTATAGTTTAAAAAGCAGACGCACACATCTGTATATTATTTTGTTGAATTCTCCATCTTGCTTCCTGTTTTTGTCTCTACGCATCTGCTCCATTAGCTTCATAGCACATAGTTGTTTGCCAAGTGATATATCTTCCGTTTCTGGGTAGAAACTGTTTGTTCCAAGTATAAGTATATTGCCAAGAAATGCTTGTTATCTTGTGTATCAGCGATGGATCCACAGAGCTTCTCTCACTTCTCCTTTTTCATATTATTGAAACATTTCTGCTTAAGATTATAGCAGTGCTGATTAACCTAACTGCTCAGTTTCTGGGTATCTGAGCATATGATGTCAAGACTTAATGACCCAGTATTGCAATTTGCTTCATAATCATTGTGGTTAGCACTTGCAAAGTAGTAGTTTGTCCATTATGAGCGCTTAAATGCAGCTCAGGACCGCAGTCTAGTCACCAGAGGCCAATATACATCATCTCACTGCTACCACGAGCAGAAAAAACATCAGGATGCCGGATTATAAATGAACAAATAACCATCCTTAAACGCCATTTTACAACTAGTGACCCCTAACCTTTTTAAATAAAAAAATTACTGCTTCAGTCCTCTACAAGACCAATGAACCAATATCAGATACGCCATTACAGAGCCCATTAGGGCTCCATGATGCAGATGGGACATTTCAGCCTGAAACTGCCGTTGAAGCCCGATGCTTTGTTAATAGTGTGTTGGTGTTGTGCTTGTATGAATGAAACTGCAATGTACAGGTTTCCTTATGACGGTTTCTGTGCTTTGTGATTGATAATATAGATAAAGTACAATGGTAGAACTAATAAATGCCAGATGATCATAACAACACATATCCCATTATGAAGTGCATATTGGCAAATTTAGCATGTTCAAGCAAAAAAAAAGGGAAGTATTTAATGCTCATTCAGCGTCTGTCTGATATATTGCACAAAAAAAAGAAGTTTTTCTCAGTCTTGTGAGCTCTTGGATGGCTTTATGCAACATCCAGAAGGCAGGGTACAAAGGTTACATGTTTACAAAGTATTTTGTTCTGTTTTTCAGTTGTAATTGTTAACTAAAACTATGTAAAATCATTTTTGGTAACTGAACCCCAATTAAAAAAATAAAAATAAATTAATTACCATGAAACATTAAACCTTACAATGGAATCTTAAATCGTTTGTCCTTGGCATCTACCCTCGAAGTGTAAAGGTTAAATATGTTTAAGTACTAAAATTACTAAAACAGAAACTGAAATTTAAAAAAAAGTAGCTATAATACTACTACTGGGCAACACTACTGTGCAATTGTTTTTCTTGCATGTTTTTTTTTTCTCTATGTCAGTCTATTATTGTGGTATAAACGGTTTTAAATAAACCCATTCCTAAATGATGAAGAAAAAGAAAGGAATCTTTGTTTAGTCATTTTATATGTCTGTCACATTTTTTTTTTTTAACAGTTTCTCTCATTCACAGATATACGCATGGCCCGTTTCCTCCCCAAATAACCCCTGCAAGTCTGCATTCCTGACACTATATTATGGCTTAGATTTATACAGTTTATGAAACCTACAAAAACTGTAATGTAAACATCTGACGTGGGCTTTAACGTTCTTTTCCAACTCACCAATGAAGAAGTGCTCAGGGGCATCATTTTCGGCTAAGAGGTTGGCCGTGTCTGGGTCAAACCTCAACCATAGTCCCACAGCCAACACCAGTGAGCCCGAAAGCTGCAAACAAGAGTGAAACAAATTTGAAACATGTACGGAAAAAATCACCACTTCATTAGATCACTGTTAACAAAAGGAAAAAACAATGTTTGTGAGGCATTTGCTGGTTTACTCCATGTCACTGGTTTCACATTCTGCACAGGTCTATTTAAGTACAAACACACGAATGCTGGGTTTGACTTTGAGAACAGGATACTTTGTATTTTGCCCATCACCGTAACTTGAGGGATGACCTTGACTAAAATAGAGTATTGATTGAAATTCTGTAAGATAAAGTTCTTTATTGTGATACTGGAAACAATCATTTGTCAATCTGAAAGGACACCAGAAAGTCCTTTTGCCTCCTAGTTATCAAGTCAAAGGGAAACATACATTTATATTTACACATTTTTATCCTTTCCAGTAAGACTACAGTTCATGTTAGCTCAGTTAAATCAGTCTCAATCTGCAATGTTAAATTTGTGAATTCATAATGATAAAAAGTTTAAATCACATGGACACACCCGCGGAAAATATAGCATGGGCAGCAGGTAATGGTCCGTGATTCTTATGACATTAATTGCCTCTAGATTAACTCTAATTGTTATACATCTTGTAGCGGGCTAAAAAAATTATGAGATAGATATTAAGTCAAAATCATTGTAATAAAATCATATAAAAACATAAAACGTCTCATAATGTTGTCTTTTAAAACCATAACTGACTTGCATCTCATAATTTCTTGTCTTGTTTTGTGAAATGGCAAATAATAATATGTAAAAATACTAAAGACACAAAGTTATAATTATGATAAAAAGTTGAAATTATGACAAAAACTTAAAATTATGTGATAAAGTCGCATTTATGACATTAAAGATTTCTGTCATAATCTATTAATTTTTACATTTAAAAAATGTAAAAGGAAAAATGTCACGACCTTTCATGTTAAAAATTGTCCTTTATGTTATGACTGGAGAGGGGGGGTAGGGGGTTCAAATAATTTTTACGTTTTTAATGTCCATAATGTCTTCTATTATTCTCGTATCATATAATTCTACTTTTTGAGTCATACACTTTTGCTATCTTTTTGTCAAATTCTGTAATACCCATGACTTTTATGTTTGAATTCGTTTAGAAAATTCCGAGAGTGTTATCTCATAATTATGTCTTAGTATCTCAATTTTGACTGTATGTCATAATTCCGATTTAACCAAGCATTTGGTGGGAATGGGATTCAATAGAGCAGGTGATAATTGTAAAGGCAATTCAGAAAATATTTTGAGAAAAGGTTTAGCATCAAGCATGTTGTTTTAGTATAATTTGAGCATCTAGTTTTAGTTTTAGGGCCACTGTATGTCTCCTATGGTGCCCATCTCAATGATCAACAGACAGGCTGTGCCAGTCTGACAGGCTTGTCCTGCTGGCATTCATATCCCCCGGTGCCATCCCCTGCCCCCTCAATTCACACACCGATGTGTAGTACTGTCTCCCCGACGCAACACCAGGACATAAAACGGCACAGGACAACGACCCACTTCTTTTTTTGCCTGCCCTCTCAAAGACAAAGGCCTTGCTGTCCAGCTTAGTGAGACCACTCTACAGATAACCAATGACTGACACCACTGTCCTACATTACATCTTACACTAACAGTTTAAGCCAATCTAATGTGACCATTAGCGCAGTAACAAAAATCACAGTGTGATGAGGAGGAGGAGGAGTTACATGTGCTCTTTAAATGGTTCCTATGACTTTTGTGAGGATTCAAACAACCAAGACTGAAGACTGAAGAGAGATTTTAAAATAACTTCTTACACATCAGCTTCAAATGGAAAATAAAATGCAGGAAATTATGCTTAATCTGATGCAGAGTTGTTGTAAACTAAAACAGAAATGAAGCTATGATAAAAACTTTAAAGAATTCATTAGAAACAAAAATGAAAGAAATTAAAGAAATGCTGCCTGGGCAACTAGCTGAAATAAAATAAGTTTAAGCTTAAGTACTAAAATGACTGAAATGAAAAATTAAACAAAATTTTAATAAAATTAAGATGCCCCGATACCAAACGCCGATACGTGACCAGCAGTAGGGCTGGGTATCGTTCAAAATTTTTCGATATCGATACCGATACCTTGACTTCGATACCGGTTCCTGAACGATACTTTTTTCGATAACAATTTTATGAAATCAATTTTAACAATCACATTATCTAAAAAAAAAAAACTTTGGTTTTATTTTTTTAGCTTGTTGATGTTTATACAAACTCAAAGACTAATCTCCTGAGCCACTGCACAAAGGAACAAAATGTAACCAATACAATAAATCATTGCAAAATAGTTTTAATAAAGCTCAAATAGTCTTCAGTTTACACATCTGTTAGGCTACATTTACACTAGTTAGTGTTCGTTTTAAAACGCATAGCTCAGACAGAATCATGATTTCTATTTATTTTCCACTGATTTACTGATGAGCATTAGCAGCTTCCAGCGCTGTCTGCTTGTGTTCTCACTTTCATGATCGCTGCTCTGACTTACCCCCTTAGGTATCGAAATTTGGTACCGAACGACGAGACATTTTTCGATACTCGATGGTATCGAGGCAATTCGGTCGGTGCCTAAAAAGTATCGAACTCAATACCCAGCCCTAACAGCATGTGATAATAAGTGCCATATTCAGACAAAGAAGAACTACCACAACAGACAGCAGAATGGAGTTATTAGATATTAAAGATGTCTACGAAGTATATGTATGCAATGAATATAAAACATTCAGTATTAATGCCTGTATAGCTGATTTGCGCCAGCTGGTAAGCAAATCACGCTGAGTGGATTGAGCGTGTGGCAGCACAGATGTGCGAGCTTGTCGAGTGAATATCCCTTTCTCACAGACATCACTAGAAAGTTTGTAGTTCGGTCGGATATGTCAAAAAGAAGTAAGTAAAACAATGCAAAAGTTACTTAATGGTAGGGGTACAGGAGGATGGAGGGAGCACGCACTTCTGTTGTGTGATCTTTATTGATGTTCGCTCACTTAGCACGCATCATTTGGATTAAAACTAAATAGTAAATATAAGACAATTTATAGGGGCATTCACTATAAACGTAATTTATTATCTGTACCTACTTGCCCCTCTCAGTCTGCACAAGTACAAATGCATTTTGCTTGCTTCGTGAGTGTTTCTGCATTATATGAGTGGCTTTGGAAAATAAATTGCTGCACGTTTCAGATGAAAAAAACGCGACTTCCATTTATGAAAATATCACAGTTAGGAGATTTAAAATGAGTGGTTCCCTACATTATTACAGCAAATCGCATGATTACAGTACTAAGACGCTGCAATGGAGCAGCTCTAATGCTATTCAATTAAAGATGATGCACCATAGAGCAAAAAATGAACAGTGAAAGTAACAAAAATCTGTAAAAAACAATTTAATGGGCATAATTAAGTGTGAAAATAACAGAAGAATATACAGTCAAACCAAAAATTATTCAGAGACCAGATATAATTTTTTATATTTTTTTACTAGTGGGCGTAGGACACTATAGTTAATTTATGTAACGTGAGGATAGCAAAATAATGTAAACTGTGACAAATTATACCCAAATTTTATTCATACAGTGGACTACCAGTAATATTTATACAAATTTGGGACCAAAAATTATTCAGACCGAGTCTGGGAAAAAATTGTAGTTCAGGTTTGACTATATGCTGTCATTAAGGCTAAGGGTTGCCTGACAAAGTATTGATAGTTGTGTAAATATTGACAGCTGTATGAATAATTTTTGATTGATCATAATCCTTTACATATCTTTCTATCAAAGTTATCTGACATTATCAAGCTGAATTTGTTCTGACACAGTTTACCTCTTGAGTTCTTGTCATATTATTACCATTTTCTAAACTATAGCGATAAACTGTGATAATGTGAGAAATGTAGAAGGTGTCTGAATAAATTTTGGTTTGACTGTAAGTAGGGATGCACGATATATCGGACACCATATCTGTATCGGCCGATAAATGCTCATTTTTTTTCTGTTATCGGTATCGGCCCGATAAGAAAATTTGGCCGATATCTTAAAGCCAATAAATAATGCATTATGTCCTTCAGAGACACTTCAGATGAGCGCTGTTCGTTTGCAGCCTTTTGTGCAATTGTACGTTGTAATATTGTGTTTATTTGATGTATATCTGATTTATCTCATATAGAATGCGTTTGGTTAAGTTAAAAGAGCGCTTCGGTTTACCGGTGATCATCTTTAGCTCAAACAGCAGTGCACAACATTAACTATGATTGGGAATGTTGTGTATTTAACATTCTAATGAGAACATTATTATAATAAAATGTTGTGAATTCTTTGGGTTTAGTTGCTGTGTTTCAGCGCGTTGTTATGGGAAGAGCGCATCCACAACAGGATCACACATTCTGACTATAGCACGCAATAACTGCATCATTTTGTTCATATATAAGTTGTAATATTATGTTTTATGTTGTATTAATATTAATTTCAGGATGCATTTCCTTGAGTTAAATAATCTGCCAGCAAAACGCTTCAGTTTACCATTTTCATTCAGCTCTTCAGCTTCAGCACGTGCAGCTCAACGGCTGCTATTTAAAACAGTGGTATTAATTTATTATTTTTTCAAAATCATTGATACGTTATTAATAACAACCACTTGTATTTTTCTAATATTATTTTCATCAGCAATATGGTTTAGTAATTAAAATCATTTAATTATTTTCCGTGCAGAGGCTATTCCGTTTTATTGATCTGTGGCGCATTCATTTTGATTCTTTACACGTGTAATGATGTCCAGTGACTTGTTTGCATTATTTATGCATTATTTTATTTATTTGTAAGACTTTTTTATGACTAAGTTTGGTAATGGGAGAGTAAAATTATTTTTAAAACGTATACTGTTGCTTATGTTGAAGTGTTTGGGATGTGGTTTTTAATGTGAGACCTTTTTTGTAATCAGGCTCTCAAAAAGTATATAAAAATTTGGATATAGATTTATTGGCCAACATATCGGTTATCGGCTTTCAAAAATAAAGAATTATTGGTTATCGGTATCGGCCAAAATTTTCATATCGGTGCATCCCTACTGTATGTATTTGATAAATGAAGTTAACCAACTAAAATTATACATACTCTTTTGGTTTCTGTAACCGATATTTAAAAAATGTACAAATGCAATGAAAATATTGGTATCGGTACTCGGTATCGGCAAGTACCAAAAATAAAAGTATCGGTATTGGGCGAGTACTGGAAAAAGTGGTATCGGTACATCCCTAATAATTTTTTATAATTTTATTATCAGTTATTTACATTACATTTTATCCATCAATAATAATGCATATGTATCCAAATAATGCATTCCTGTAGCTCAAAGATGGCACTAGCAACACCAAAGTCATGGGTTTGATTCTCAGGGAATGCATATAAACCTTCAATGCAACGTAAGTCAAATGTACTATTTCTTTACCATAAAACACAAAAGCGCAGTGTGTCTATGCTCCATTTTTTTTCATACAACAAAACAGAAAGGTGATTTATACTGCCCAACCTACAAAAAGGATAAAAAGCACCAACAAAATATAAAAACAGTAGTCATTTTAAGTATTGTTCTCTGATAGACTTTGAGTGTACATACATAACTTGAGGCATCACAACTGGTCACATGATAAGAAGATCTCTTTAAGGAGCAGCATAGCAGGGAAAACCAGGTTACCTTTCATTTAGACAGTGATGGATTTATGGGTTTATTGCACTAGGATTGTACTTTTATAAAACAAATGATAAAAGTGAGTATTAAAAGCAAACGAGACCATAAAATAATAAAAAAAACAACCTTAGTTCTACCTCATGGGACATGCTGTAACATTATTATCAGAGTATATTATGAATTATCTCTCCGCTTTGCATGTGACAAAAAAGTGATCGCCAATGTGACCTCATCTTTGAAGAAATGATAACGCTATTATCCAGAGTTCAATGCACCCTTCAGAATTCACTGTGGTTCAGTGAATAAAGGAGTGCTGAATACAGCACAAAAGGGTGGTACTTTCAATAACTTTCCACAGAAACCCGATCCTTTACTGACTGAAGACTAGCTTTGAAGGTTTGCACATTCAGCATGAATCTTAAAAACAGTTAACAGCCACAGAGGAATTTCAAAGCCACTTATGTTGGATTATGTATGTTGTTTGCTTCTTACATACTCAAGCTATAAGAATCCTGTTAGTAAATTGTCACATTCATGTGGAAGTACAATTAACAAACTTACATAATCAGCTTTAGACATATGCATTCCACTTTGAAACACAATATGGATCTACACAAATTTTCTAAAACTTGCCCAAAGGAAATCACATCACAATCTCAAATGATTCCTGAATAAATAAGAGTAATTCTGTGTATCTGGCCGTGCTTGAGTTATGTAAAAAATGTCACAACAAACTGACAGTCTGTTAAACATTTGTCACTCTCAGCTGGTGGGGAGCACTAGAAAATGACTCTAGGAGCCAAATAAAACACACTGGGAGACTATCCAACATGCAAGTCAATTAACAGACAGCCAAAAAACAATAAGCAACTGTTTTTCCTATGATATGGAATGGTTACATTTAACCATTTGAGGCTCAAGCAGGAGAGGCTGGGCCTTGTTTTGCATGGTTTCAAATACCCAGCAACATTTGCTTTTTGGCCGCGAGGGCCGGTACTGTCATGCCACTGCTATGGGGTTGAAATAAGGATGCCCGTATTTAAGGCATCAAAGAAGCGTCCCGCATGAAAGCTATAACAGTTTGTCCCGTATTCGCAGGCATACGCCATATGACCACCAGACCATATGAATAACAAATTCTCAATTGATAATTAAACATTATTTATGCGCAAAATATTGTTTTATTTGTGAACGTAGCCGTTTGATGAAGGCTTTAAGACCAAGCGGAATCCTCTGCCGGCTAGCCATTTTAGTTTAAAAAATGTAAGTGCATAGACGTTTCATAAACGTTCAGTTGTTATGCTTTCAAATTTCTTGCCATTTGTATGTATGTAATTTCACAGTATTTTCACCTCCTAAATTACTACACTACTTGTGTAGTCACAATTTTATAATGTTACAAAATTTTTTTTTTTTTTTCTCAGGCCGATTACTTTTTTTTTGTATGACATAAAAAAAAAATTTATAATATAGGTTAAGCAAATCAAATGTGATTATTTTAACTGAAGGCACACATTATGGTACAGAAGGCCTACAAATATTTTGTTGGAGATATGCGAGCAAAAAATAATAGTTTAAAAAAATGTATAATAGAAAGCACAAAGGCGGCGCTGAAAAGGCCAGTAAAATAATAATAATTTAAAAAACAAAGCTCTAGAAAAATATAATGAATTACAAGTCTGTAGAGAACAGTGCGCTATTGCAGACTTATATACTGACGTTTTAATTGCATTGTTGTAATAGCTATAGTCAGTCGTGAACTAAAGTGGGCCACTCTAAGGCATGAAACTCCAGGGCTGAAAATGACTCCCATTCCGGCCCTGGTTGAATTGAATTAAAGTTGAATAAACTTCAACTTTACTGTTCAGTGCACTGATGTCAGACTCATTTTGGATAATAGTTTATTGTTAAATTGTTAAATGCCCTACCTCCATTACGTATCTATGTCACGTCATTTAAGTGTTTGATCACCACATTTGAGTATCATTGCAAAAAATGTGTTTATGTATATATTCCGTTTATGTATATACTATATTCTACATATAGTACGAGTCAAATTTTTGGACACACGAATGGGAAAGTGTCCAACTTTTGACTGGTACTGTTACAGTGGGCAAAAAAGTTTCAGTCAGCACACAAATTGTGCAGTTCGCCCACTTAACTACAGATGAAGAGCCCGTAAATTTTCATCATAGGTATACCATTCTCAACCTAGTGAGACCAACGTATAAAAAAAAAACCAGAAAATTACATTGTAGGATTTTTAAATAATTTATTGGTAAATTCCTCTGTAAAATAAGTTTTTGGTTCCTGCTACAAACCAGCAAGATTTCTGGCTCTCACAGACCTGTAACTTCTTCTTTAAGAGGCTCTGTCCTCCACTCGTTACCTGTATTATTGGCATCTGTTTGAACTTGTTATCAGTGTAAAAGACATCTGTCCACAACCTCAAAGAGTCACACTGCAAACTCCACCATGGCCAAGATCAAAGAGCTGTCAAAGGACACCAGAAACAAATTGTAGACCTGCACCAGGCTGGGAAAACTGAATCTGCAATAGGTAAGCAGCTTGGTGTGAAGAAAACACTGTTGGAGCAATTATTAGAAAATGGAAGACATACTAGACCACTGATAATCTCCCTCGATCTTTGGCTCCACGCAAGATCTCACCCCGTCGGGTCAAAATGATCACAAGAACTGTGAGCAAAATTCCCAGAACCACACGGGGGGACCTAGTTAATGACCTGCAGAGAGCTGGGACCAAAGTACAAAGGCTACCATCAGTAACACACTGCGCCGCAGGGACTCAAATCCTGCAGTGCCAGACGTGTCCCCCTGTTTAAGCCAGTACATGTCCAGGCCCGTATGAAGTTTGTTAGAGAGCATTTGGATGATCCAGAAGACGATTGGGAGAATGTCATATGGTCAGATGAAACAAAATAGAACTTTTTGGTAAAAACTCAACTTGTCGTGTTTTGGAGGAGAAAGAATGCCGAGTTGCATCCAAAGAACACCATACCTACTGTGAAGCATGGGGGTGGAAACATCATGCGTTGGGGCTGTTTTTCTGCAAAGGGACCAGACGACTGATCCGTGTAAACGAAAGAATGAATGTATCGTGAGATTTTGAGTGAAACCTCCTTCCATCAGCAAGGGCATTGAAGATGAAACGTGGCTGGGTCTTCAGCATGACAATGATCCCAAACACACTGACTAACACCGCCCGCACGCGGAGCATCGAAGATAGTGGCTTCGTAAGAAGCATTTCATGTCCTGTAGGGCCGAAATAAGCCATCCGCCAATCTCAACCCCATAGAAAATGCTTTGGAGGGGAGTTGAAAATTCCTCGTTTGCCCCAGCGACAGCCCCCAAAACAATTACTGCTCTAAGATGACATCTGCAATGGAGGAATGGGCCAAAATACCGCAGCAACAGTGGTGAAAACCTTGTGAGACTTATACAGAAAAACGTTTGACTGCTCTGTATTGCCCCAAGGGTAGATAACAAAGTAGATAGAGCAGGAAATTTTGTTATTTGACCCAATACTTATATTTCCCACCATATAATTTGCAAATAAACTTTAAAAATCATACAATGTGATTTTCTGATTTTTTTTTTTCTAATTTTGTCTCTCATGGTTGAGGTATACCTATGATGAAAAGTACAGGCCACTCTCATCTTTTTAAGTGAGAGAACTTCCACAATTGGTGGCTGACTAAATACTATTTTTCCCCACTGTACTGTAATTCAAAAGAAATTGCCATATTCATATGGGCCTTTGTTTTAACTCCCTAATATCGGTATGGCCCGAAAAACCCATATCAGGTGCGGGCTCCTATACAAAAGAAATCCACAGGTGTACCACCCCCACCATGTGGATTTTAGTCGTAGGGTGACGTTCAAGTTTGTAATGGCTTCAGATCCTTTGGCTAAGAGACCTCCCCACACCCACAACACAATGCTGTGGTTTTTCGTTCGCCGCATGAATCCATTATTTAATATATAATCTGGGTTAGTTACTTACGTTTTTTACATTTTGCTGCTTGAAGTGGCAAGGAGTTTTTCTGATCTTTTCTTCTGCGGTTTTTTCTTTTTTGACAAAAAAAGTGCATATTGTCAAGCAACATGGGCCTGCTGTGCATAGAGTAGGTCTGGCATAGCATGGCATGGCATCTGTCCTGCGCCTCTCGCTTACCAAGCACCCGCGGCTTGCTAAACGCTGCTAGTGGGTGTAACATTACGAAAGAGCGTAGGACCCTGTCCAATAAGAGCCGGTCGGGCAGCTGATAAATTATTGTGAATAGGACGTTTTAGAAACGCGTTCATAAGTTACGGCAAGTAATGATTCAACATGCAGGCATTCGAAATACCTTCTTTGAGTCAATGGGGGTTTTCATTGAGGCCTTTTTGTTAAGTTCGGCTACTTACTGCTAGTGGCCGGTGTTAACCACGGAGCACAGAGAAAGTCTCGGCACCCCTATAACTGATCGGCCGACCCCACTGGTTAGAAACCGTTGGGTACTAATGTATATTATTATATATATATAACACCCCCATACATCTATATTTTGAAAATATTTAAGTGAAGTGCATGTCGGCGCCAGTATGGTGACCCATCCTTCGGAATTAATGCTCTGCATGTAACCTCATCTCCAGATTGCACACACACGGCAGTGCACACCACCCGGGCAGCAGTGGGACTGAGCACGTCAGTCGTGGTATTGAAGGTTGGAGAGAGCGCTGTACATTCACTCCCGCTACCTACAATCCCTACCGGTACGAGACTCAAACCCGCAACATTTGGGGGTTAAATCGAGTCGTACGACTCTCTAACCAGTATGCACGACTTCTCACTTACACGGTTCTACAATGTAGAGTATTTATTTTCATATAATTAGATTGGTGATATAAATAATTTAATATTACAACCACATCTTTTTCTGAAATTATACTGTGTGTGTGTATTCTATATATAATAATCCATATACACAGTACACACATGTGTGTATTATATAAACCAAAAACTTTTATTTGGATGCGATAATCAGTTGACAGCACGAATCTATATATATATCTATAATATATTATCGTATTATACATACACATATACCACCCTCTGGTTTATGCATCCCTGGCCTCTGCTGACTTCACTTTGTAAAAATCATCCCCACCGGGGATACAACAGTCCACAGTCCCCGTTCTGATCAATAATTCTCGCGATACGTATCCTATGAGCGCGTTGAAACAGTGGCTACGTTACCATCGCCAATTTTCGGGTTAAATCGGCACTTAATTCATTTTCATTTTCCGACTGATGAATCTGAATGTAGTGTTTACTGTTTACATGAACGCTAAAGTAAGTGATCGGGTTGATGTGCTTGTTTATATGTCACAAGATTCAAATCGGAATAGATTTTTTTGACATACGCACACTGCACAAAAAATAGAGTTTCTCACTGTTTGCACATAATAACCACTCTCCTACATGATTTCTTTATTTGTTTTTAACAGCAGAACTAATATTTATTAATTTATGGATAATGCCGTTCTGTGCTCATATTATCAACGCAAAAAAAACTGCCCCTCCCCAGCTCCCAACGGTTGCCTGTGGATGACATCCAAAACAAGGACTGTTGGAAGTTGTCCTGCTCACGTCAACAGTGTGCCGAGTGAAAGGAGGGTTTATTGACAGGACACGCTTTTATATCACACGTTTATGCAAACAGGGAAGAGCCCGCCTATAAACCTACGTGCAGTACTGTCCATACGCTTAACGCTATTTCGGCTCATTGCACATAGCGCACTTCTTTCAGTTTTTCGGGGTTCATCCGATCGAGTGTTACATGCACTCTCAATCGTAGTAGAAAGGCATAAACCACCCCCCTTCAACCCGATCGGATTTTATTCCGTCGAGTCTCAATCGGATCGTTATAGTGTTTTTCCATGAAGGCTTTGCAGTCCGATTGGCGCCGTCAATCCGATTAACAACCGGTTATTTGGCGGCATGTAGAGATCCTTTTGCTACTCCCTGTTTTTAACTGATTCAGAGTTGATCCAGAGTTCTTTGCTCGCTTTCTCTATTTA
Source organism: Sinocyclocheilus anophthalmus (assembly GCA_018155175.1). NCBI lineage: Eukaryota > Metazoa > Chordata > Actinopteri > Cypriniformes > Cyprinidae > Sinocyclocheilus > Sinocyclocheilus anophthalmus. Next base: position 24,862 of record JADLZN010007478.1, read on the forward strand.
ATTTATTCATCGCTTGAATAACCGTGGAAATGAAATCATACAATATTTATATACACAATACCCAACTTACAATATTTTTAATAGATTGTGATCACGTTAAATACAGTTCCCGTCGTATTAAAAACATTTCATGACATGACACCTATTATATGGTACTTGCCTAAAAAGACGTGTTTATTATGTGCGTTATTAACAGATTACACTAACATTAGGTTACTTAGGCTACAGCCTTACCCTTACCTTCCACCTATGGAGAGAGAAAAAAAGTTTTCAAAAGCATCCCCCCTCTGGTTTTTATCCACAAATCGCACCTTTATATATATTTAGTATAAGGTGTGTGTGTGTGTGTGTGTGTTCGTGCACAGTTTGTGAGTGGCATTTGTTCACTAGCAATAGGTATTCCTAGGTATTACAACGTGAAGGTGATTCATGAGGACATTTTCATTGTCCCCGTAATTCAAAAGGCTTAAAAAACATACTAAATTGTGTTTTTTGAAAATCTTAAAATGCACAAAGTTTTCTGTGAGGGTAGGTTTAGGTGTAGGGTTGGTGTAGAGCAATAGAATATACAGTTTGTACAGTTTATAAACCATTACGCCTATGGAGAGTCCCATACAAACCGTTAAAACAAACCTGTGTGTGTGTGTGTGGTGAGTGTGAGTGTGATTGTGATTGTGATTGTGAGAGTGAGAGTGAGTGGGAGTGTGAGAGTGAGTGTGAGTGTGAGAGTGAGAGTGAGTGTGTGTGTGTTTGTGTGTGTGTGAGAGTGAGTGTGAGGGTGAGTGTTGTTGTTGTTTTTTTCTTTTTTCTTTTCAACTCCCATTGTGCCCTGCGTCTGTCTCAAAGGGGGGGGGGGGGGTGGGGGCGTGACAACCAGCCCCATTCTCCCCTATATTAATAACCAATGGAAAGTATATTAATAAAAATGCAGACTTCCTCTAAAACAAAGGTACATGGTGGCTGCCTATCTAGTAGACACTGAGCATCACAGGCGCTTGATGCACGTACGATGCTCAAAATGTCAGCACGTGCCTATGATGCTCAGACGTGTTGTCCAGGTAGGAAGCTCACTAGATTTGAGACACGGCCGACATCTGTCACATACTTGTACTTTACAAAATCATCTGCATCCCAGAGTCCACAGAAAGCTGCACAATGTCACATTTGTATCCGCAGCGTTGAAACCGACAAATAGCATCATACAAATGTTGAGAAAACGTCGGACCCGGACAAACATACATGTCTGCTTGCGTGCATTCACTCCGAATCAAAGCATGCATCCGTGGCCCATCACTCGATATCCTCAGCACTTACACCAAATTTGAATGTTGAAGACGAACGCAGGGTATTTGAACACGATTTACGATGCCGCCCTGTGATCTTGCTGAGCATCCTGCCTCCGTGTTCTGTTCCGCGCGCTCGCCGTTTCGACCAAAATGTTTGCGCAGATGTGCAGCCTCTCTCAGAGATGTAGGTCGCAGCGAATATATTCAAACCAGAACTCCACTCACGGGAGCCGTCAACCCAGTGGCCAGGCCTAGTCACTTCGTAGCCTTTGTGTCCAGATAGAGAGTAGAGCGCGCGCGCGGATCAGCACCGCCCATGTGGTCCAGCAGCCATGGGGGGGGGGGGGGTGTGGGGGGGTGGGGGGGGGGGGGGGGGGGGGGGGGGGCGGGTGCGGGGCAATTTTCCCCCGCGTTTTCCTAGACCTCGTGTCTACAATACCGAACAGATAGATAGATATATAATAGATCGATAGATAGCTAATAGGATGATAGATAGATATATGCCCATAAAAAAAATTCATGACCTATTAATTTTGTGTGAATTTAAAATGAGGAAATCATCGAAGGATTTAAATTAAATGCAGGTCATTTTCAATATCTATCTATAATATTGAATAGGCCTATTTTTTTAAAACTTTCCTATTATCTATATATATATATCTCATATAGATTATATCTATAATATATATATATATATATATTATATTATATATATTACCATTATACATTATAATACTTGTAATATTACATGATAATTTTAATATAATACGTTTTAATATTTTAACATGTATTTTTCATGTTCATAATCATTACAAAGTTTATAGTAATTTTAATATTTTAACATGAAAATACATATGTATAAAGTTGTTGTTGTTGTTTAGAAAGATGAGATCTGCACATGTACACACAAAATACACTGTTTTCCAGTTTTCAGAATTGCTTTCAGGCATTATGTTTGAACCTAGGTTGTAATTTACAATGCCTTCATGATGTGGTCAGACATTCAGGGTATTCATTATTGAGTCTCTTTCATAAAGTTTGTCTCACTGCACAATACATCAGTCACAATCACTGTCATCTCATTGGTGAGAGGATGCCATTGTCTGCCGGTTTGAGGTCAAACTCAGGACACTCTGAGATAATCTTGAGATAATCTTTCTCACATTTTCAGGAGAGACTGTCGTTTTACTATATTTATTCAAACCAATGAGTGTTTGTGTGTTTTTCATGTAAAACCCAGCCTCTATACTGTACATAAATTATATAGTTAGGCTATATTTACTTTGGTAGTCTAACTGTTTTGTATAAACTTTAAAATGCTTTAATACAATGATGTCAAAACACAAGTTGCACCAAACAAAGAAGAGATCAACCTGTCTCTCAACGTACAATCACCAGCTAGGTTTATAAAACATAATGTTTGAGTAACCCTACCGGCTTTGACCATCATCTGAGTTCATGATTATACAGCCAGCAAAATCTGAATATGGTTTTCAAATACATACGGGACACAGTGTAGACTTATTTAGGATATAGACACTGATATGAATCTAAAAAGAAGAAGAAGAAATATTTTAAAATTACACCGACGTATAGTAATGTTTTATATTTCTTTGTTTTATATAGGCCATTTCTTTATTTTATAATTGTTTTATTTTTATTTTCATTAAGGGAATTATTGTGCTCATCTCTGATGAATTTCAAAGTGGAAATGCTATTTTTTTTAAATTGTAAATTGTTATCTCAGGTTTAGTCAAGAAAATGTTTTCCTATGAATCAAGTAAACCCTTGAATGAAAGGCCTTATATAATGCCGCAATAAAATCAGGGCATGTGATATTTCATATATTTAGTATATGAGCAATTAATTAGCATGTTTCGTTAATTTAAACAACATAGATTATAATAGCAGTGCGCTCTCTAGTGATAAAATATGTATACTACAAGCACGTGAACTGTCAATATTGTACAACAACTGGCCAAATGGTAAGTAAAATTGAGTGACATGATATCAAGAATCTTATTTTTCCACAAAAAAAACAAAGCACTCATTCATACTATAACAGAAGAGAATGGCAACATTAAATAGCCTAATGCCCTCATCCATTGTAGATTTGGGAATGAACCACTAGAGGGCGACTGTTGTTTGTTTTTGAATTGGTCCTGGTCCGTCCACGCTATTTACTGTACACCTTATCGCTTTAGATACCTTAATTCACTGTGATCTCTCGATTAAGACTTTGAGACTTTTATGTGAATGTAATTAGGGAATCTTCAGCCTTTCTGAAGGCGATAAATCCTTGTAGTACGCACACGGAGAGGCGGCCGTAGCCTTGTTTGAAATCTCCACGGTGTGTTAGTACCATCCACAGTTCATTAATCTCGTTAATATTCGTGAATTAAACAAAAGGGGCTCTCTTGGATTTGTCACAGCAGACTCTCCATAGGGAGCTGTCCTACAATCAATTAGAGACACGCTTGTTTGTTCCATTAACATGAGCGTGAGGAAAATTCTCTCTCATTCTTCATCTGAGTAGAGTTTGAAATAACTGCCGACCACAAAACATCCTCTTCTAATGAGAGCAAATGGTTGTGTGAAAGTGACTTTGTTTGAAATGATGACCCTTTTACTTGACCCGCACTATATCGCTAAACAAACAAGTGCTGATGAAGGACCTCATGGTTAGGGTGACCATACGTGCCATTTTCCCTGGCCAGGATTTCTATATTGCCTAAAATATCTAGGTTTTGGCTTTGCGTGTGCAGACCGATCGGTGTATAACATCAAAATACCTCGAGAGCATTTTAAAAGCATAAGGAACCGTCTGTATGGTATTTTGATGTCATACACCGATCGGTCTGCACACACAAAGCCAAAACCTAGATATTTTAGGCAATATAGAAATCATGGCCAGGACGCGTCCTGGGAAAATGGCACGTATGGTCACCCTACTCATGGTGGGTAATGTGACATATAAACCTAACAATCCTGTTGATTATTCCACTCGAACTTTGACGTCTGACCTTGTAGACCTGTGGCTTTCAGGCTTCCAGACATGATCTCATCATGTGGCCGTGCACCTGACCTCTGGCATGTGATCTCCCTCTGTTTACGCAATCAAACCTGAGGTGGGTCTCACAGGCCGCGGCCCATCTGTTTTTTAAGACTTACACGTGCTGCCTAAACAAATGTATTCAAAGTCTGATTGGAGTGACACCTGTTTGTGGTTGTTAGAATTGCTTTTTAACGATTTTCCCTCTCAAGGCCAGTTCTCTAGGCATCACGTGGAAGCCTCTAGTCTGGAAGGGGAACATCTAATGCATTCCAGCGTAGGTCCGTTTCCATGTGTGTGAGGCACATCTGTTGAGATGTGAGGTCGGTCCCACCAACAGTTTCAACAAACTTTCCAGCTTATTTAAAGTGTCTGACAAAATTTGCCCTGACCGTTTAGTTTTTCTGCCACATGGCTGCAGGTCGTGTCTGAGTCACGGCTTTTTTTAACATCAAACCCAGAAAAAAGCCAACTCATTCCCGAAAGCTTAAACTGAGGCTGTTCTGTAAAGTTCAATGGCTTTTTTGGGCTTACAGCACAATGGAAAATATTTCAAGGAATATTCTTGATTTGGCTCTGTCAACAGTATGGCATGCTGTCGATGGCCACAGAAAATAATCTGGACAATGTGAAATATTTATAGTAATGCAATTACATTGGATGCCTAGTGGGCCAGCATTTAAAAGTAAAAAAATAAAGGTCACTTATGTTATAACTTGACCTGTAAAATTGATCTATTTTCTAGATCGATAAACCTCTGGTTATTCTGGTTTCCTTCTATGTTATTAACTGGTATTCTTGAGCAAATACCAAGTGAAGGTAACTGGGTTGAACTTTTTTTAGTTGGTTGATAAGCAATTCTGTTAAACCATTTAGTGTTTCATGCTAACATGCAACGTTTGGGTGTTTTTCCATCTCCAAAGAAAGTCATACAGCATTAGAATAAATCCAGTGTAACTAAATAATGACTGAATTTTCATTTTTTGGGTGAACTATCCTTGTAAGTATTTATTCATATTACTGCTTGTCTACTAGACTTCAGTAAGTGCACTGTGGAAAAAACAACAACTTTTTTTTGTTCATATTTATTTTTCATGTCAAATTATTTTCTGTGGTAACCAACAGCACAAATGCTGTCAAAAGACCTTAGGTCAACATTAAACAGATTTGTTTTACCATTTCCAAACAATTCTAATTTGATAAGATTATATATTTCAGAGTCAAGATATTTAACAAGAACACAGAAGTCCCTAAGGTTAAGAAAACCCTTGACAATACACTTCTTGCAACTGAGCCCAGGACTTTTTAAACCATTGGTGACTGACTGACAAGCTGTCTGTGGAAATTTGTTGACAAGTGGTTGGAGGGGCTTAGTGACATCAGCCAGAAATAAAAGTCATTCAGTCATTTTTTTTCTTTGGAATAATGTGCACCAATCAATAATACCAGGAACACGTGTTAGTAAATTAGGTTTCTTTTAAAGTCACATTGACAATAAGTTCATCCAAAAGTGAAATTTCTGTCATAATTTACTCACTCTCATGTCGTTCCAAACCCGTATGACTTTATTTCTTCTACAGAACCAAAAAAATGACAAAAGGTCAATGCAATTGTAATGAACAGAGACTGAGGATTTCAAGTGTGAGTAAATGATGACAGACTTTTAATTTTAAGTTTTATTTAACTCAAAATGTTCATTTAAAATGACCTCATCTCCTAATATGCACAAAAAATCAACTAGACAATAATGATGCGGTTTAATAAATAACAATTACCACACACAACAATGTATGTACATGTTCTCGTAATGCTGCAAATGAAAACAATTATCTTAAGACAGAAATGCATAAAAAAGAACTGAAAAAAGTCCATTGTAGTGTCCTATGACAAAAACATCATATTTATCCTCCTTAGATGGTCTGTTTTATGTCAGAAGTTGTCATTAATAGTTTGCACAAGGAAAATGTCCACCATCACATAGAAGATTATGAGTTTGATATCATAAGGCCGGCGCTGGCGTGTTGAAAAGCAGCCAGTTTGTTACTGTCTCCAAGACTTTCGACTCAGCACACACACACAAGCTACATCGATCCTTATGAGTCTCCACGCCACCAGGTTCTTGAATGAAGTCAGCGCTCGCACAAATGTGTGTGAATTGGTACAGTACGAGTTCCAATGGCGTGCATCGATTCCCAAACACCCGGATCCTCCGGTCCGCCCGCTGCTGCACGTCGTCTCAAAAAAGTACTGCTTTTTCTTGGAATTGTTGATGATTACGTCGGGCAAGACGGTGACCTCGTTGCCCGAGATGTCTGTGGCTTTGGTTTTATTTCCCTCCCAAGTGCTAACGCTCTCGCAGACGGAGTAAACTCCGCGGTGTTGAGGTGCTCCTGCTTTTCTCTTTGCTCTGCTCCTCGTCTGGTGCCCAGCGGGCTCTGAGTCGGGGGGTTGTTCGCTGAACAGAACGCGGGGTGAGCGGTACCGTCTCTTGTTGAAGAGTTTAGGATCCACAGTCGGCACAGGGTTGGCCGTGACATCATGCTGTCCGTGGTCGGTGTTTTGTGGACAGATGTCACCTGGGCACTGGGCAAACATCTGGCTGCAGGACAAGAGCAGCAGGGCTAGCATGGACCACCGCATGGGCAATGTGACCTGAGTACGGCATAGATTAACGTTAGCTATCATCACACAGAATAACATACAAACAAATATGATGCCAGATTTCTTTAGTTTTTCTTCTGCACAGACACTTTGGCTGTAAACAGCCAAAGAATGGTAGTTAAACAATATGATGGTTGAAATCTGAAAAAGCTCAATAAAGCTTCAAACTTTTTTTTCTCATTTCTTTTTCTTTTGAAGTAGTGTAATCAGGCATCAAAACATTATAATATACAACAGAATAACTGTTAGTATTTTTTTCTAACTGCATAGTCAAAAGTTTACTGTTTCATTCTGTAAAACAAGAGTGTTATCTACTTGTAATACTCGCTGATTATTATTTAAAATATCCTATATATTGAAAATAATTAATACAAAAATATTTTAGATACTAATATAAAGAGTTTTCTACTTAATAGTTTCTATTTTACCAACAAATATATTTAATGATGGTGATATACATAGATACATTAAAAAAAAATGAATTACATTTAAAAGTTTTATATAATATATTAAAATGTGTGCAACACACACACACACACACACACACACACACATACTGTGTATATACTGTAGATTCTGATATATAAAATATTTCAGGATACGATGGTAATATGGCCACCTAATCTACATTATTTTTAATCTTCTGTGTTAGTGGATATATATGAAACCAAGTTAAACAGTTTTATGAATCGATTATCTAATATAATAAATATTTTAACAAAAATACTCAACAAGAGAATGTTGTATAATCTCTTCAACTGGATATTTTGACATTATTGTAGTACAGTGATATCAGATTGGTAATACCATGGCATTTGGTATATACCACAATACAGAATGATTACCATATCTATAAACTATACAAATTTCACTGTAATTCTTTAGCATTAGCTGTACACTCCAAAACTATGGTAGTACCATGGTACTGTATCCAAATTACTGTACAATGGACTTTTTGGTACTTTTTGTTGAATCTGGGAGCCAGGACTATATAGCATTAATTGACAGCTATTCTTTGACAGCTATTCAAGCAGTAGAAATCCCTCATACACCCTCCGCAAACTAGCATGGCATAGCTTTGACATTTTAAAACGAAAAATAGGTTTATATCTGTGCTTTACACAGGTCGTCTTGTGCTAAAGAGGGAAAAAAGAGTATGTTTACCTGTGAAATGTGTCCAGGTGAACTGTTTTCTCCCGTCTGTCTTTAGCGTAGCTCTCCTGTGCTCCTCATGGTACATGTATCGACCAGCGTGGCATCTTCTGCTTCCAGCTCCTCTGCAGAGAGGTACAGAAAAGTATGAAGCAAGCTGTAATTTCACATAATTACCATTTACCGCACGCGTATCATTCATGCAGCGTTGGATTCTAGTGAATCGATCCATTCAGACAGATTTACAAAAAATTATTCACCAGACCCAGGAGGGGAGATATGTTAGATTAGGCCTTTTTTCTGAAGACAAACATCTAAAATTGACATCTCGCTGCCGTCAAGGAAAAACATTAGTCATATTAAAAAGATCTCCTATTTCTTTCGGGAGAAACACCTCCTCCGTCCAAATACATTCCTTCCATTGGTGAAATGCTGGGAGAAAAATTAACATGTCAGACCATGTTTCATGTTCAAATAGCATCTTCTATGAGTGATGTAGTAATAACTGTCAAATTACTGCTCGAGTGTGACACACGCAGACAAACAAGACAGACCAAAACCCAAATGTGACACACATCAACATACACCTCACACCCAAACCATCCGATTGCCACAACATACATAAACCTCCAGTAAATTGCTTTGGATCGCAGCCTTTCTGTGTGGCTTGCGGAGGTGGTCTAAGAAATCCTCAGCCACTTGACCTCAAACTCATTAGCTGTGATAGAGACAATTTAACACGTTCCGTCTGGCATAGCCGGTGTTATCGCGCTGACACAAAGAGCCGAGCCAGGCGGTGCTCTCCTTTCAAAACAGTCTGCTTTCATATGGTAACAGTTCCTGGGTGGCAAGGGTTTCAGCATGTAACATGAGCTCTTCCGAAGCGCACATACGCACGGCCTTATCTGCAGCCTCCACAGGGCTATGGATTCCTGGAGGGCAGCTTTCTTTAAGCACTCATGTGTGGCAGAGCTCAGGGATGAAGCGTGGCTTTGTGCTGGCCCTGGGCCTGTGGACTAGTAGTCCATGCACAGGCAGCATTCCCTTTAGTGCACACTGAAGACTTGTGCTACAGTCTACATAGCTTCACTAGAAGCTGTCACATGGCATTACGTAAAATGAGAATCATCGCCATTTAGGATGAGGTGAAATGGCGGGCATGTTCGGACCTTCCTGCCAAAAAGAAGCTAGTCAGATGAAACTTATCTTCAAAGTATGAAAAATACCTAGATGAAAAAGCATAGGTTCAGTTCACAGTGGCAAACGAACTCAACCTAACTGTATATGACTGACCGTGAAGATGTATTGTTTTTGCAGCTTTCCTCATATTCTAATATATATTTTACACACACACACACAAAATAGTATATAGAGAGAGTGTGTGAGTGTGTGTGCGTGTCCCTGGATCACAAAACCAGTCATAAGGGTCAATTTGGTCAAATTGAGATTTATACATCATCTGAAAGCTGAATAAATAAGCTTTCTATCGATGTATGGTTTGTTAGAACAGGACAATATTTGGCCGAGATACAACTATTTGAAAATCTGGAATCTGAAATAAAAAAAAAATTATATTGAGAAAATCGCCTTTAAAGTTGTCCAAATGAAGTCCTTAGCAATGCAAAAATTAAGTTTTTATATATTTATAGAAAATTTACAAAATATCTTCATGGAACATGATCTTTACTTAATATCCTAATGATTTTTGGAATAAAAGAAAAATCTATAATTTTGACCATACAATGTATTGTTGGCTATTGCTACAAATATACCCGTGTATTATGAGTGGTGTTGTTGGTCCAGGGTCGCACACCCACACACACACACAAACAAACATATATATATAATGTATATAATATATATACACAAAGTAGCTTTATAAAAATAGCCCTGTCTCTATTATTTTATAATAATATTATAATATAATTTCTAATAATTCTCCGACTCTTTCTTCCATGTAAGTCTACAATATTTCCACTTGTTTGATCATCTGCCAGGAGAAAATCATAAATCATATATAGTACAGTATTAGTATGAGTTGTATAATTACAGAAGGAAACTTGTTAGGATGAAAGAACTTTATTAGCTGCTTGGCCACAACAACCAAGCTGGTGGCCTAGCATTCAATTAATGAATGAAGTATTATACTTGGCCACCCACCCCCCCCCCCCCCCCCCCCCCCCTATATAGTTTGGTCAATGTTTCCCTGACAAATTTATGAATGTTAATACAACCAACCAAGGACATAATGCACACAAGCACACTCACATACACACATCCAGATGGCTGGCTGTATGAGGTCTGTTGTGAGATGTGAAAGACTTATCGCTGGTGTTATTGACAACAGATGATGATGAATCCAGATGGGGCCATATAATCAGCTCTGGATATAGAACTGGACATTATTGTACCATGACATAAACACCCTGTTAGCAATTATACAAAGATGTCCATATCATAAACATAAACATACATGTATGACTTACATGTGAAACATGATCAAAGCCCTGACCCTTTTAAAGTTTGTTAAGTAACACCATTTGTGCTACAGACATAACAGATATCATGCAGCTCACTGACGAGGTGTGCTAATACTTTTTATCCAGGCTTAAAATCCATGCCCAAGTTAGTGTTAGGGTTATCAGAAATATGTATCATAATTGTACATACATAAAGGAATAGTTCACCAAAGAAATAATAATTTGCTTTGAATTTACTCACCCTCAAGCCATCCAATATATAGATGAGTTTGTTTCTTCATCGGAACAGATTTGGTGAAATGTAGCATAACATCACTTGCTCACCAATGGATCCTCTACCCCCTCCCTCTCACTTCATCCCCTCCCCACCCCCCTCCCCTCTTCCTATGCGTGACTTGGCGGGCCGTCCAAGAACAAGAGTCCAAACAGCTGATAAAAACATCACAATAATCCACAAGTAATCCACACCACTATCAATTAACATCTTTTAAAGTGAAAAGCTGCATGTTTGTAAGAAACAAATTCATCATTAAGACGTTTTATCTCAAACCGTCTCTTCTGGCCTGTTGTCCTCTCACATCAAAATCCACCAATATTTTCATTTAGAACTGTTATGGACTGTTTTCACTTGCAAGCAGTACTTGAGCAGTATGAGTTTTTCACTGGAGAAAGCAATATTATGGATAGAGAACTCATTTTAGCCGGAAGTGTCGGTTTAAAGTTAAAAAACATCTCAATGATGGTTTTGTTTCTTACAAACACAGATTTTCACTTCATAAGTCATTAACTGATGGACTGGAGTGGTGTGCATTACTTGTGGATTATTGTGATGGACTGTTTGGACTCTCATTCTGATGGCACCCATTCACTGCAGAGGATCCATTGGTGAGCAAGTGATGTCATTCTCAATTCTCCAAGTTGTTGCTGAAGCAACAAAATCTTATAATCTTGGATCGTCGAGGGTGAGGAAAATTTCAGCAAATTTCATGTTTGGGTGAACTATTCCTTTATATATGAGAAGATATACGAGTATAAAGACCCTAAATTAACAGTGAAATAACCTTAAATATGTGTCAAAAGGATAAAAAGAATATGCATTGTAAAAACTGAATAACTTACTATGAGCACAAGTTTTTATTCAGTTAAAAAGTCCTACAGTTGAATGCACACAGCAGTGCATAGTGTTCTGCAAACAGCCACCCAGCAGGTCAACATGATCAAGATGAAGTACCTGCTCTTCCTGTGAGGACGGGTCATCACAGCGGAATGCACACACATCAGTTCCTCTGTCAGAGTGAGTAGCCAGAGGCTGTATGTGTGCGGTACACAGTGTAAGGCTCAGGCTATTGTATCAGACAGGTGCTCAGGCCTCTCCCAGGACTGCCTAAAACGGTTACATTTTGTCTCTTGGCAGTGATGAACAGATATGACAGTTAAAGTTTAGTCAAGTCAAAATCTATTTATCAAGTTTATACAAGCTCCAGAGAAACAAAAGAAGTAGGGCTCAACAATGAATATATTTTTTTGTTCACTGACACAGTCAGGTAGTTAGTTCAGATTGTTGCTTGCCCTAACAATTCTTTTATTTTCGAAAATTATTAATTATTTAATTACATACACAATCATTCAAAGTTCTGGGGTCTGTATGATTTATTTATTACTTTTTTTTTTTAAGAAATACTTTTATTCAGAAAAAAATGCATTAAGTTGATCAAAAGTGGCAGTAAAGACAAAAAACTGTTTTCAGCATTGATAATAAAAAAAAAATGTTTCTTGATCAGCAAATCAGCATATTAGAATGATTTCTAAAGGATCATGTGACACTGAAGACTGGAGTAATGATGCTGAAAATTCAGCTTTGCATTACAGAAATAAACTGCACTTTAAAATAAATTAAAATAGAAAACAGTTATTTAAATTGTAATAATATTTAACAACATTGCTCACTATATCTTTGGCCAAAAAAAAAGCAGCCTCGTGAGGATAAGAGGACTTTAGAAAATGTAACAAATATACTGATCAAACTTTTGAATGGTTGTTGTAATATGAAGAATATATATATATATATGTATATATATCTATCATTTTGATATATTCTATATAAAATATATTTCTAAAAATATATGTATATTTTTCATTGAATATTAACAGAAACTATTTACAACTAACAGTTTATTAAAATATTTATTGGAATTTACATTATAATTTACGTTTAATGAAAACTATTGTAACATTGGCTGTAATGTAACTCCGTCGCAGCTGTAAATTTCTAAATGCATTTTGGCTGGAAAATGAGGACATACATTCCAAAACATTACTCAGTTGTTTATAACTTTGACCCATGCTAAATGATGGTTCCAAAGACTATCACAAATCATTTAGACAGAACCTAATTCAAATCAGCCAACCAGATAACGTTACTGTGGAGATGTTGTAAATGCACAACAACACTATTCAATACATCACAGTAAACCAAATGTGTATGTTTGCATAAAACACAATCAGTGTTTTAAAGGGGTCATATGATGTGATTTCAATTTTTCCTTTCTCTTTGGAGTGTTACAAGCTCTTGGTGCATAAAGAAGATCTGTAAAGTTGCCAAGACCAAAGTCTCGAATCCAAAGAGATATTCCTTATAAAATTAAGAGTCAGCCACGATACCGAAAATGACTTGTTCTAAACCGCCCCCACATATCTACTCACTATGCGGGACGATTTGCATAACGCAGCCCAAATGTTAACGAAAAGAAAGAAGGCGGACTATTGTTGCTGTAGTATTGTTGCTGCCGCATGGCGTGAAGGTGCTGTGTGTTTCGTTGTGAAAGCGAAACTACTTTGGTTGGCCTCCAAAAGAGGACGATATCAGCTTTGTCATGCCTGGAGCTGATCCGTGCTGGTCGCTGAGGAAATACATCAACTGCGCTCCGTGTATAAAGATCGGCTTTCACCGTGGACGAAGCGGAGTCCAGCCTGGGGTCGTCACATGTGGTTGCTGCAAGCCCGCCGGCCGCGCGGTTCTCACGCCCGCCGCCTCAGGCCGCTCACTCTAGGACGCGGCTCACTCAGGCCTCCGGCCTCCGTCACTCCAAGGCGCCATGTGTGGATGCTGTGTGTCATTGTGAAGAAACGAAACTACTTGGTTTAAAAAGGGCCCTTCCAAAAGCGACGCGACCAAGAAAACAGTGGTTAAGTTGTATGTACAACACTGTTCCAGAACAGTTCAACCCAAATATTCAGATGTGTGCAGCAACTTTTTATGGAGGACTGTTTACTGATCCTGGAGAGTAGACTACAATGTCGGCTGTTTTGACTCACAGACTATAAGTACGTTTTTTATATATAAAGAATAAAAGCTACTGATGATTCAAACGCAAGTTTTGAACAGTGTAGAGAAGCGCTTGTTGTTTGTAATTTCTCCGATCACAAATGCAGACATGGTTTATGTTTACACGGCGCGATGCAATGCAACATGTAAAAGGACAGTATAAGTCATTATAATCTGTAATTATGTCCCCACTGGATGCAACAAATGCCTCGTTTGTAATGGGTTTTAATGTTTTTGTCTCGTCGCTCCGGCCTGACAGGCCATCATCACAATATGGTAAGGGACGTAACATTTCCGTCACACGCTTGAGGTATTCGGCCAATCACAACGCACTGTATAGTTGGCCAATTACAGCACACCTTGCTTTTTCAGACCGCTGAGCTTTGTAAAAATCGACGCGTTTCAGAAAGGCGGTGCATAGAGGAGAAACAATAATGTACATTATGTGGAAAATAATGTGTTTTTTGAACCTTAAACCACATAAACACATTTCCTTACATAAATAATGTTCTTTTTAGAAACATCATATGACCCCTTTAAAAAAAAATAGAAAAGGTGCTACAAGGTTTATTTAATTAGACCCTAAAACACATCATAATGCAGATAATGCTGTGCATAATTCAAAATATGTGTAAAACCCCCTGTGAAAAATCATTAAGGAGATTTCCTTCATATATACTTTGTGCCCTAATACAGACTTAGAGAGAAGATAGAGCAAAACACAGCCCTGGCCTAATAGGTTGTCTACTGACCCAAAACTCTCTCAAGATATCCATTTTGTTAATCCCCTGTTAATCTACGAGTTCAAGTTAAAAATTAACATAACATAGTTCCAAAGAAAAATACAATATGTATATTAAAAGTATAAACAATGTCAAAACAATAAAAACAGACGTTCAGTAGCAAATGGCATCTATAAAAATGTTGGTCACTCATTAACGGCTGTTGGACAGGTAGATGTTTTCAGTGCATGAAATTAACATGTGGTTGAACAGCAAACATTTCAAATGCATCAATGGTCTCATAATGAGTATCTTCTGTTTCCTCTCCAAAAACACAGCTGAGACTCTCTTTTGTTTTCAGACTAAAGAAAACAGGTTGACTTTTCCCACAAGAGAACGAGTCTGAGTGCTGAAATGTGAAGACATCAATGTAAAATATTACTCACATCTCCCAAGCGTAAAGCCAGATCTCATCTGCACTTCTCCAAACCACCAGCTGTGTAATTTAATTATTTCAACAACTTCCCTCAATGAGAAACAGAAGTTATATCATTTACTTGGACAACAATGGGAGCGCTGGCATTTGGGACAGCCCTGTGCAGGGCCCCCCTTGCTGTTTTATGAGTTATGGCTACATTTGCTGATTTTTACTCTGTGTAGAAGCCACATCTAAGCAACAAAGACTGCAGGGCAACTGTGCTCTGTGCTCTAATGTTGATTCACATGCACAACAGACAGACAAGATGTTCTTGTCAAGCTTGCCAGATTTGCACTTTCTAAATTAAAAAAAAAACTGAAAAGATGATCCAAAACCATTTCAGTGCATAAAAGTATGAGAACGCATTTTTAAAAATTGCCAAAAATAACATCACTGACTGAAATTATATCATGTAAGAGTAGGGACTACATTTGTTCAACTTTGAGACCATTAAAAAGTTAATTATAAAGTATGTGTGTAAGTCATTTATATTATGAATGTTTATTTTTCTTCATACACCTGAATTCATTTAGTTACTCACCTGTGCTGCCCTCTTTGACATGATTTGTCTAAATGTAATACGTGTTTTTAACTAAGCTTGAGTACACAAATATAAAGGAAGTTAAAGGACTTTTTTCACAAAATTATTTTTGTTGTTTGGATTTCTAATTCTTTCTAATTTCTTCTTAACTTAAATCAGATACTTAACCTGAGACTACATGATGATATTGTTTATTAGTATAGTATTCATTAATTCATTATTATTCTTATTATTATCAATATTAGTATATTATATATATTATTAGGAAAAACATTTCAGAACAAGATATTTCTTTAACTTAAAAATTATAATTTTTGCATATCGAAATCAATTACAAATCACATCATAAAAACAAAGGTCTAAACATATTTCTACTTTTCATTTTCATTTACAGTAATTTTTTGGTAACAATAAGAAACACTTACACACCCACTATTTCACAGAGACAAATTCTCATTCATGCGAGTCCTACATGTTTATTACTATTTTTAAAAAATAACAATTCTAAATGAAAAAGGGTTTAGAAAAAATATTTTAATTGAACATTATAATTTTTTATATATAGAAACCAATTTAAATAGTAAAAATACTCAAAAATTGTACAACTATTATTATTTAAACCCCATTAAATTATTAACATGAAATGTTTATTGTTATTGTTATTATTATTATTTATTATTATTATAAAATGTACTTTTATTCAATCTAAACTTTACCCCTATAAGAAACGTTTAAAATGGCCAAAACTCCCGATAACCCTAGGTTAAATATTTTTATTTAAAATGTTTTTGTTATTTTTTTCATTAATTATTTGCAAAAACATATTTTTATAAAACTATATTCGTATTTTTAATTTTATATTATTATTATTTACATTATTTCAATTCCATCAGATACTGTTTCACACTGAGACCTGATTATCATGCATGATGTCACTTCGTATGGGCGTGGCCTAATCAAATTGTTTGTAGGAGCTGCCAAAAACATGGAGTAGAACAAGGTTTTACCTCATAAGAAAAATAACTACATAGGAAATGCTTTTGTGTGGGACTCCATTCAAATACTTCACCAATGCCTTAAGTCTTATAAATCATGTTGTTTTAGTAAATTTGCTTGCACAAACTGACAGTCAGCTGTCTAACCGGCAACTATAATTGAGAAAAAAAATCTATTCATGGTGAGTTGATCAAAAGTATCACTGCACTGGATTGATGCTCCTGGCCATGCGAATGCTTCTGTAGGATTGCATGCTGTCGGCTAGCTCCGGCTTGCTTGGAATCCAGAGCCTGAGCTTTTCTCTTGTTTGCCATCTGGATATTATTTTGCGGAAGCTGTCTTAAAAAGCATAATAGCAGGCAATTTAGAACCACTGTCAACTGTCCAATTTTCTCGACACCCTTCCTGTTTCTCTGTGTAGAGGTGTAAGCTTGCCAATTACTGAATTACTGCTATTGAGTAACTGTGGGGAAATCGCAGGCATGAAGGCAAAGATACCTAAATCTGACCGCTTCTCTCAGGCTAATTAAATCTAAAACAGATGTGCTGGATCTTCTGATCAGAATCTGGAGGTCTTGGTAGGTTTAAGAACAAGCTGAAATATTTCCCTTTGAGTAGCAGAATTAGAGACTAAAAAGGCTCTGCACATAATTTAAAGACCTTATTTTTTATATATGTCAACATATGCATGACTTAAGTAGGTTATAATTTATTAATCCAAGCTGCTAATGTATTAATGCACAATGTTCTTGTTAGTATAATACAGATCACAAATTTCAGGCTTTTTCGTCTGTTAAAAACATGCAAAATGCAATCACTTACAGGAATAGTTCACCCCAAAATTAAAATGTTGTCATCATTTACTCACATTTATGTCATTCCAAACCTGTATGAGTTTCTTTCTTATGTTGAACATAAAAGAAGATATTTTGAAGAATGCTGGTAATCAAACAGTTGATGACTTCCATAGTATTTTTGTTAAATGTCTTTAACGGCTCCTATAAATTTATCCTTTGCCAGCTGCGATCTCTCTGGCAGTTGTTTTGCCATCGGCAAAAACAAATACAGTCCTGGCCTTGTAACTCTCACCTTCGATTTTTTCTTGCTTTGAGCCGCCACAGTCTGAGTTGTCCCTCTTCACTTGCCCTGCGCCCCCGGCCGCTTTGCGCTCCCCGTCCCCGTTCCTTATTTTTGTTCCCTGGTGGGCCACCCCACTCCTGTGAGCGTCCCTCCGGCTTTGCGACCCCCCGTCAGCCTTCCCGCTCCCGCTTGCCCGCGGTCCATCCCCCGCATTCTGAGCCTAGCCGTCCCCCGTCCGACTTGCGCGCTGTCCCCCCCCCCTCCTGCGGGGACCCAAGTCCGAATTGCCAGATTCCAGCATGTGAGACGTACCCCTCCGCCTCTGCGCCCCCCCCGCCCCGCCTTTCCCAGCTGTCCCCTCCGCCTTCCGAGCCCTCCCCCCCTGTCCGCCTGCCCGTGTCCCCCACCACCTTCTGCCCACACCGTCCGCCTTGTGCCCTCTCCCCTTGCAAACTGTGAGCCCCCCCCAGCCCGCCCTGTGAGCTCAACCGTCCCCGGTTCCTTCTTTTTGCTTCTCTGGTGGCCCCCCCCCCGACTTGCTGGCCCCTGGGCCCCTCAGCCTTCCTGCTGCCCCCCCGCCCGCCTTCCCCGCTGTCCCCTCAGCTTCGCGCACGCGTCCCACAGCCGCCTGCGCGCCCGTCCCCTTCCGGGCCCAGGGGCCGGGAGCGCCGGGGGCCGAGCAGGGCCACGAGCCCGCCGCCAGAGGGGGCCGGCCTTCTTCGACCCCACACCCCACCCCCACCCCCCCCGTCCGACCATTGCGAGGGCCGGTGCTTATTTTTTTTTCTTTTTTTTTTTTTTTTGTCTTTTCTTTTCCTCTCCATTTTTTTTTTTTTATCTTTCTGTTTTGTCTTCGCGTTTTCTTTTATCTTTGTCTTGTTTATTACAACTATTTATTTTTTTTACTTCTATTTAATTGTTTTTTCATCCTTTCTTATCCTTCTTTTTTTCCCCCACTCTTTAATTCTTATTTTTTTTTCTCTTTTGCTTATTAGTTTTTTTTCTTTCTCCTCTTGTTTTTATTGTATTATCACCGTCTCTTCTCTTTTTTTTTTTTTTTTTTTTTTTTTTTTTTTTTTTTTTTTTTTTTTTTTTTTTTCTTTTTTTTCTTTTCTTTTTTTCTTCTTTTTTTTTTCTTTTCTTTTTTTTGTTTTTTTTTTTTTTTTTTTTTTTTTTTCTTTTTTTTATTTCTTTTTTTTTTTTTTTTTCTTTCGTCACCTCAACAGCCTTCTGCGGCACCCCGTCAGCCTTCCGCGCTGTCCCCTCAGGCTTCTGCGGGCCCCCCCCCCCGCCCGCCTTCCCCCTGTCCCCTCCGCCTTCCGCGGCCGTCCCCCGTCCGCTTGTGCGCGGTCCCCCCCCCCCCTGCTGCGCCCCCCCCGTCCCACTTCTGCGCTGGTCCCCTCAGGCCTTCTCCGGCCCCCCGTCCGCCGTGGCGCTTGTACCCTCGCATCTGCGGGCCCCCCCTTCCTTCCTTTGGCGTCCCCTCCGAATTCTCAACCGCCCAAAACGTCCCGCCTTGTGACGCTGTCCCCTCCGCCTTCTGCAGCGGACCCCCCCTTCCCTTCTGCGCTGTCCCCTCCGCCTCGGCCCCGCCCTGTCCGCCTTCGGCGCTGTCCACCTTTGCCCTTCTCCGCCCCCCGTCCGCCCTTGTGCGCTCTCCATCCGCCTTCTGCGGCCCCCCCCTTCCCCCATTCCTGCGCCGGTACCCTCGCCTTCTGCCCGCCCCCGTCCCCTTCGGCGCTGTCCCCTCCGACTTTCCGGCCCACCCGTCAGACGTGTGCGATGTCCCCCCGAATGCTGCGGCACCCCCTTCCCCCCTTCGGCGCTGTCCCCTCCCCCTCTGGCCCCCCCTGTCCAGCATTCTGCGCTTGGCCCCCCCTTTGCTTTCCGCCCCCCCGTCCGCCTTGTGCGCTGCCCCCCTCCGCCTTCCTGGCCACACCCTCCTGTCCGCCTTGTGCGGCTGTTTCCCCTCCGACTCTGCGCCAACCTCGCCTGTGCGCTGCTCCCTCCGATTCTGCGGCCCCCCCTTCACCCTTCTTGCAGCTGCCGTCCGCGTCTGGCCCCCCCCCCCCTGTTGTCTTCTGCCCTGTACCCTTCCTTTCCGCCCCCCCGTCAGCCTTGTGATATGTACCCTCGCACTTTGGGGGGGCTCCGCATTCTGCGGTCCCCTTTGACTTCTCCGCAACATGTCCGACCTTGTGCGCTGTCCATCGACTTCTCCGCCAACCGTCCCAGCATGTGCGATGTACCCCCGCCTTCTGCCGCCCACCCTTCACAATTCTGCGCTGTACACATTCCGCATTTCTGGCCCCCCCTTCCACGCCGTCTGGCTGTCCCTTTGCATTCCGGCAACCCGTCAGCCTTGTGCGCTGTCCACTACTAATTATGGCACACCCAAATGTCCGACTTCGGGATGTAAGCTTTGAATTCTACGAACAACGTCCGAGTTGTTCGCGTCCATAAGACTTTGAGGGAAAAAAACTCCAAATTCTGAGATTCACTACGCCTTCTCGATAACACGTCAGCCTGGTGAGATGTAAACTAAGAATTCTGAGGAAAAAAATTCAAAATTCTGAGATGTAAACTGAGAATTATGGAAAAAATGTTAGTATTTTGAGATGTAAACTTTGAATTCTAAGAAAAAGTCAGAATTGTGATATGTACCCTAAGAAGTCTGAGGCAATATAAAGTTGGATGTACACTAAGAATCTGAGAAAAAAGTCAAAAATTCTGAGATGGAAATAAGAATTGCTAAGACAAAAAGGGAGAATTGTGAGAGGAAACTCAGAGTTTGCGGTGGCACCCAATTCAAAATTTAAGATGAACCTAACTTCTGGAAAACAAATGTCCGACTTTGAGTGTAAATTGCCTTCTCAGCAACACGTTCGGAATGTGAGAATTGACCCTAAGAATTTGGAACCCACATGTCGGAATGTGAGCTGTCCTCCGGCCTTTCCCGCCCCCGTCCGCCTGTGCGCTTTTCCCTCGCCTCTGCGGCCCCCCCTCCACTTCTGAGCTGCCCCTAATTTGGCCAAAATGTTCGTCTTGCGCTGCCCCTTTGCTTCTCCGCCCCCGTGCTTGGCTGGTCCCTCCGCCTTTGCGGGGGGCCCCCCCTCCCGCTTTGAGGCGGTCCCCTTTGCTTCTCCGCCCCACGCGCCCGCCTGTCCGCTGCAGTCCATCCTTATTCGTCCTCGCCTAGAATTCTGGCACCACCCCCGTTCCTCCTAGTCTCCAGAGGAATGCTGACCTGGACACACACACCCATCTCCTGACAAACTTTTGCTCATAGACTGTGAGTGTCATACCGATGAGCAATCGAATTGACCCAAACTCCCAGCGCGAACCCAAGACACATCATTGACGCGTCCCCCCTCAAACGACTTCCCGCTGGCACCCATTATGGCACGCCCCGATAGTGCCGGTAGCCCTTTGGGAGCATGAGGCCTTTGGTCCTTTCGAGAGTGATGACCGTCCGCTTGTGCGCTGCACCCATCCGTACTATCTTGGCATACACCCACTGTGACTTTGGTGTATGTTGCTTAAGCTCTTTTGCCTTGATGCGCCCCGTCCGGGTGAGTTATGTAACTTCGCCTCGGAGAGAGGCCATGTAACAAAAACCTGTCTAACTTCGGACGATCGGGCCTACGCAGTGGCTCAGAATTTGTTTTGAGATCTTGTTTCTATGACCCTTGCGCTGTCCAAACTTAATACCCCGTTCGGGGAACCGTTAGAGAGACGGGCGTTTGTTTCCTAGTTTTTGTTTTTTTGTGTTTTGTTATGACCCAGATCCGCAGCACATTGTTCCTACAACTAACGATATTACCTTTTGAGGCAGATCGAGTCTTGTCTCGCTTTTTAGATCCACGTCTCCTCCAGGCACCCGCCACCTACTTGATCACAGGGGTAAGAACCACGAGCTGTACTTCCCACACCCTCCCAGATTAGAGACAAGTCCCAACCGTCAAGAAGGAGCGGAGTACGAATTGAACACCAACCATCTCCGCGAGACATTACAGTCCACAATTCTCGATGAAGTCCATACCGAAGACAATTCTCCCGACAAAATCAGAACACGTATGATGCATGTAAACTATTATCATTAAGGGTGGGTGGTGGGGACGGGCGGGGACAATTTGTCAGCTGGAAAAAGTTGATGGTACTCAACGGAGGCACTGGGACAATGAAGCGATAAAGTAAGATCATTCATAAGCAAAAAATTAACGACGTGGATAGAAGAGAGCGACAACACACCACCCCAACCAACGCTCGAGGTGTACAACACCAACCTCGAATTCGAACCCGAAAAACAACACCCCCCACATCTAAAATGAATGAGATTAACTAAGATTCGGAAAAAAACACTGTCAGAAGTCTGAGATGTACACTTTGAATTCTAAGAAAAAAGTCAGGAATTGTGAGATCTAATAAGAATTCTGAGGCAACCCCACACAAAACTTCAAAATTTGAGATGTAAAACTAAGAATCTGAGAAAAAAAGTCAAAATTCTGCGATGGTAACTAAGAATTCTAAGCAAAAAGTCAGAATTGTGAGATGTAAACTAAGAATTCTGAGGGAAAAATCACCATCTGCGATGAAAACTACAATTCTGGAAAACCAATGTAGAATTTGCGATGTAAACTTTGAATCTAAGACAAAAGCAGCATTGTGAGATGTAAAACTCAGAATCTGGGAAAAAAATGTCAGAATTGTGCGATGTAACACTACGCTTTGAGAACGAGTCGAATGGAGTGTACTCGATTTGAGTTGCCCCCCCTTCCCTCCGCGCTGTACCTGCCTTCTGGTACCACACACACCTTCGCTGCTACACCCAAACACTCTCGCTTTCCGCCACACGTCCGATTTTATTTGTCTTATGCTAACAATACAGACCTCCACGGGGGGGGGCCCGACCCACCCCGCGCACACTGGTCCAAGACCACTTCTGCGCTCGAGATAACCCCTTAACGCAGACCCTTCTCCCACCCTGAAACAAAGCTTTCTGACCAACAATATCAAGAGAGATGAAGAATTAAACATACGAAACGCTCGCCCGCCAAAACACACAGCTCCATAATATGGCTAGATTATCATTAAAAGAAAAAACAGCATTTCGATAAAACCAATTCCAGAATTCTGAGTGTACAAGCATTGAGCGACACTTCCCTCACGCTACACGTGATAGAATGTGCGATGTAAACTAATAAATTATCGGGACAAAAAAATGTCAGAAATTCTGAGATGGTACGCTTTGAATTCCTAGAAAAAGTCAGAGTGTTAGATGTAAAATAAGAGTCTGAGGGGGAAAAAAATTTAATTGTGAGATGTAAACTTTGAATTCTAAGAAAAAAGTCAGAATTGTGAGATGTAAACACAATTACGAGGAATAAAAAGTCAGAATTGTGAGATGTAAAACTAAGAATTCTGGAAAAAACTGTAAGCCACATTCGTGAGATTGTAAATTAGCATCTGCAAGACAAAAAGTCAGCATTGTGAGATGTAAATTCAGAATTTGAGGCAAAACATTCAAAATTCGAGATGTAACTAAGAATTATCGAAAAAAGTCCAAAAGCTGGCTGTAACACAAGAATTTAAGAAAAAAGTCAGAATTGTGAGATTGTTAAACTAAGAGTTTGAGGGAAAAAATTCAAAACCTTCTAAGATGTAAACTTTAAAAACCCTTGGAAAAACAAATGGCTCAGAATTTGAGATGTAAACTTTGATTCTTAGAAAAAAGTCAGAATTAGGAGATATAAACTTGCATTTGCGAAAAAAAAAAGTCAGAATTGTGAGAAAAAAAAAGTCAGAACTGTGAGAAAAAAAAGTCAGAATTGTGAGATGTAAATAAGAATTCTGAGGAAAAAATTCAAAATTCTGAGATGTAAACTAAGAATTCTGGAAAAAAATGTTAGTATTCTGAGATGTAAACTTTGAATTCTAAGAAAAAAGTCAGAATTGAAGATTTTGTAAACTAAGAATTCTGAGGGGGAAAAAAATCAGAATTCTGAGATGTAACCTTTGAATTCTAAGAAAAAAGTCAGAATTGTAAGATGTATACTAAGAATTCTGGAAAAAAAAATTCATAATTCTGAGATGTAAACTTTGAATTCTAAGAAAAAAGTCAGAATTGCAAGAAAAAAAAATCAGAATTGCGAGAAAAAAAGTCAGAATTGTAAGATGTAAACTAAGAATTCTGGAAAACAAATGTCAGAATTCTGAGATGTAAACTTTGAATTCTAAGAAAAAAGTCAGAATTGTGAGATGTAAAACTAAGAATTCTGGAAAAAAAATGTCAGAATTCTGAGATGTAAACTTTGAATTCTAAGAAAAAAGTCAGAGTTGTGAGAATGTAAATTCAGAATTCTGAGGGGGAAAAAAATTTAATTGTGAGATGTAAACTAAGAATTCTAAGAAAAAAAGTTCAAAATTCTGAGATGTAAACTAAGAATTATGAGAAAAAAAGTCAAAATTCTGAGATGTAAACTAAGAATTCTGAGGGGAAGAAAATGCCGAATCCAAGATGAAACTCGGAATCAGCGAAGTAAAACGTAAGAAGTGTGAGATGTAAACAAACATCTGAGAAAAAAAGTCAAATTGTGAGATGTAAACTAAGAATTCTAAGAAAAAATCAGAATTGTGAGATGTAAACTAAGAATTCTGAGAAAAAAAGTCAAAATTCTGAGATGTAAAGAAGCATCTAAGAAAAAAGTCAGAATTGTGAGATGTAAACTAAGAATTCTGAGGAAAAAAAATCTAAATTCTGAGATGTAAACTAAGAATTCTGGAAAAAAAATGTCAGAATTCTGAGATGGGTATAAATTTGAATTTGCAAGAAAAAAGTCAGAATTGTGAGAATGCAAAAATAAGAATTCTGAGGCAAACCATTCAAAATTCTGAGATGTAAACTAAGAATTCTGGAGAAAAAAGTCAGAATTGTAAGATAAAAACTCGCAATTGTGAGAAAAAAAAGTCATAATTGTGAGATATAAACTCACAATTCTGAGGAAAAAAATTCAAAATTCTGAGATGTAAACTAAAACATTCTGAGAAAAAAATGTCAGAATTGTGAGATATAAACTTGCATTTGCAAGAAAAAAGGTCAGAATTGTGAGATGTAAACTCAAAATTCTGAGAAAAAAAGTCAGAATTGTGAGATGTAAACTAAGAATTCTGAGAAAAAAGTCAGAATTGTGAGATGTAAATAAGAATTCTGAGGAAAAAATTCAAAATTCTGAGATGTAAACTAAGAATTATGGAAAAAAAGTCAGAATTCTGAGATGTAAACTAAGAATTCTAAGAAAAAAGTCAGAATTGCAAGATATGTAAACTAAGAATTCTGGGGGGGGGGGGACAATTTTGAGATGTAAACTCACAATTGCAAGAAAATGTCAGAATTGTGAGATGTAAATAAGAATTCTAAGAAAAAAGTCAGAATTGTGAGATGTAAACTAAGAATTCTGAAGAAAAAAATTAAAAATTCTGAGATGTAAATTAAGAATTCTGGAAAAAAATTACAGAATTCTGAGATGTAAACTTTGAATTCTAAGAAAAAAGTCAGAATTGTGAGATGTAAACTAATAATTATGGGAAAAAATGTCAGAATTCTGAGATGTAAGCTTTGAATTCTAAGAAAAAAGTCAGAGTTGTTAGATGTAAATAAGAATTCTGAGGGAAAAAAAATCAAAATTCTGAGATGTAAACTAAGAATTCTAAGAAAAAAAGTCAGAATTGTGAGATGTAAACTAAGAATTCTGAGAAAAAAAGTCAAAATTCTGAGATGTAAACTAAGAATTCTGAGAAAAAAAGTCAGAATTCTGACTTTATAACTCGCAATTGAAAAAAAAGTCAAAATTCTGAGATGTAAACTAAGAATTCTAAGAAAAAATCAGAATTATGAGATATAAACTAAGAATTATGAGAAAAAAAGTCAAAATTCTGAGATGTAAACTAAGAATTCTAAGAAAAAAAGTCAGAATTGTGAGATGTAAACTAAGAGTTCTGAGGGAAAAAATTCAAAATTCTAAGATGTAAACTAAAAATTCTGGAAAACAAATGTCAGAATTCTGAGATGTAAACTTTGAATTCTAAGAAAAAAGTCAGAATTGTGAGATGTAAATAAGAATTCTGAAAAAAAAATGTCAGAATTGTGAGATGTAAACTAAGAATTCTAAGAAAAAAGTCAGAATTGTGAGATGTAAATAAGAATTCTGAGGAAAAAATTCAAAATTCTGAGATGTAAACTAAGAATTCTGGAAAAAAATGTTAGTATTCTGAGATGTAAACTTTGAATTCTAAGAAAAAGTCAGAATTGTGATATGTAAACTAAGAATTCTGAGGGGGAAAAAAATCAGAATTCTGAGATGTAACCTTTGAATTCTAAGAAAAAAGTCAGAATTGTGAGATGTAAAACTAAGAATTCTGGAAAAAAAATGTCAGAATTCTGAGATGTAAACTTTGAATTCTAAGAAAAATGTCAGAATTGTGAGATGTAAACTAAGAATTATGGGGGAAAACATTTCAGAATTCTGAGATGTAAAATCAGACTTCTGGAAAAAAAATGACAGAATTCTGAGATGAAACTTGGAATCTAAGAAAAAAGTAGAATTGTAGAGGATACGTAATACTAATTCTGGAAACAAAAATGTCAGAATTCTGAGATGAAGCATTTAGACTCTAGAGAAAAAAATAGCGCAGATTGGGATGAGTAAAATAGAATTTGAGGGAACAACACAATCTAAATTCTGAGATGGAAAACTAGAATTCTAAAAAAAAAGTTCAAAATTCTGAGTGATAAACTAGAATTCTGGGGAAAAAATAGTATCTGCGAGAAACGTTTAAATTCTAAGAAAAAAAGTCAGAAGTTGTGATAGTAAAACTAAGAAGTCTGGGTGGAAAAATTTTTATTCTGAGATGTAAACTTTAAATTCTAAGAAAAAATTCAGAATTGTGATATGTAAACTAAGAATTCTGGAAAAAAAAAAATGTCAGAATTGTGAGATAGTAAATAAGAAATTGTGAGCGGAACCCAATTTAAAATTCTGAGATGTAAACTCGCAATTGCGAGAAGTAAAAAAGTAAGAATTGTGAGATGTAAACTTAGAATTCTAAGAAAAAAGTCAGAATTGTGATATGTAAACTAAGAATTCTGGGGGGAAAAAAATCTGAATTCTGAGATGTAAACTTTGAATTCTAAGAAAAAAGTCAGAATTGTGTGTTGCGTCTGGACCACTCAAACACACAATATATATTTTGTTAGCTAGATTTAACAAATACTCTGTAACACCCCAGGAAGCCGAACAGGCCCCTGGTTCCATGGTAACCCTGACACCCGATACATTTACGACCTCCTGGAATTTAGGTGAAGAAAATCGCTTCCTTGCCCATAGGGAAAATCCACAAGGGAAGGACTTTTCTTTGCTAATTAATTAATAGGAAAAACTTTCTTTGAATGAACACACATATACTTCAGGTCATTGGGTATATTATTGTCATCGTGTATTTTGTCTTTGAAATTGTATACTGTTATGCAGGCTTATAATTGAAACACACTCCTGTCAGCTTACATATATATAACTCTACCATGTTTAGTATCTATGAATTCGTATTCGGATGATCTAATTGAGAGTGTATATTGTATGTTTACACCTACGCAACATATTAGTGTTCTAAGAGTCTTTAATAATTTTTATACAAGTTTCATAAGCAAATTACCATGCTTTCAAACAAAGGGCCATAAAAATGCCCCAGTATCTCAGAACTCCCACTTGATATTCCGGACTTCCTCATTGGACAAGCCAATCTTGAGAGGCGTGAATCTCTGCAGACTTTAAAAGACCACACTCCATGTGACCCACCCAGTCGGTGGTTCTGTTAGGTTTCACGCTAAGACGCCTCCAAGCTCCAGAAAACCTTCCAAGCTCGTTGACAGGCCTCGTGCTTAGTCTTTCCATTCATCAAGATCCTCTGACTCAAAACTGGTTCTTTTCATTGACCAACTTCAGCAAAGATCAACTGGAAACTTCAGATTACATCAAACCTCTCTTTCAGACAGATGAAACATGCAAGTATCAAACTTAGTCTTATCAATTGATACATTAAGTATAATTTGCACCTTTTTACAAAGGTAGGTCCCATGCTATTGTGTTTGAACTAAGAATCTGATGTTTCCTTCAGGCTGTAGATCTGCTGAATTTCAAATGGTACCATAGTTTCATATTCGTATTTCTCTTCTCTTTACTGCGTAAGCTTGAACCCTTTCCTATACAAACTGTAAGTGTGTGTGTATATGTGTATGTTAGACCAGTTTATGTGTTTATGTAGTATGTTAGACCAGTTTATGTGTTTATGTAGTATGTTAGCTAGTTAAGTGTTTATGCTAGTTAATAAACACATGTACTTGTCTCCACTTGACGTGCTTATTGTTTGCTCATAACTGGAGGTCAACAGAGATAAATCATGCACACGATTCTGCTACAAGCTTTTGTAGAATCCTGCCCCACTACAGTAAGAAAGTATTCCTTGTAAGCTCAGGAAATTAATGTTCTTAGAACTTGACATGACAGTGACCCTGAGAGGTCAGCTAAATATCTACAGCGGATCTAAAATATTCATAATTAATTATAACTAGTTATGATTAATTATTCATATTTCCCATGAGCGGATTCGTTACATGTGAGATGTAATCTAAGAATTCTGAGAAAAAAAGTCAAAATTCTGAGATGTAAACTAAGAATTCTAAGAAAAAGTCAGAGTGTGAGATTAACAGAAATCTTGGGAAGGGAAAAAATTCAGAAATGAGATGTAAACTTAGAATTCTAAGAAAAAAGTCAGAATTGTGAGATGTAAACTAAGAATTATGGGGGAAAACATTTCAGAATTCTGAGATGTAAACTTTGAATTCTTAGAAAAAAGTCCAAATTTTTTGTATTTTTTATTTTTATTTCCATAGTAGAAAGAGGATTCCATATTTATCCAAAACAACTTACAAATTAATGCAAAAATACACGGGAACAACAATTGCATTTTCTGAATCTGAATGTTTTAGCCCAAATAGTTCAGTGTCTCATCTTTGAAAGCAGTGCAGAAGACCTTTGCCAGGACAAAAGACATACAGTATTTACATTGTTTCAACACTTTTGGCAGGTGAGGAGCGACTTTACAAGCAAGCCTGAATAAGGCTCTGGATGCCAGTAAAAGAGTGAAATGACATCAGGAACAGTTAAGTATGAATTGTTAACGGTCCTGAAATAAACACTTCGACATTCTAACCCTAGCAGTCACGAAAACAGCTCTCTCCATGGCTGGAGAACACAGACACGAATAGTATTTAAAGAAACTGCTGCAGCACACGGGTTTCACCTGGACAGTCTCATCACTTGCTTTAAACCATGTTTGGTATCTGCTGTGACAGCGTACAGACGGACTGATGCTTCTTTAGACTAATTATCATGGGTGGAGAACAGCAACTGTTTTGGAATGCAGACTTGATACCTCTGGTCTTAGGGATGTGTGAGATTTGGCCTCAGACTTGTTTATGGCTACACTCAAAATATACCTTAGAAACAGACAAAGTTACTGTCTCGGGAGCCAATTCCACTGCACGTGAACTAAACGACATTTCTGTATTATCTCTGAGCTGTCAAATTGTAGCAACACATAATTTTGGTCTGGGCGAAAATTATATGTTTGACCATCTTTTATTAGGGATTTAATTTAAATTTGTTTAAATTTATATATATATAATATAATATATAATAGTATAATATATATATATATCTAACTATATATCTATATATATAGAGATATATATGATATATATATATATAAAAAGAAAAATATGTATTTTAAAATCTAACAATCTATAATACACGTAATTATACAAATGAAAAAACATCTATATAATATATAGTTTATTGTACACGAACAAAAAAATACAATTGTAAAAGTAATACAAAAATAGTAACACAATGCCCTAATGACTAGATAGATAGTAGATAGATAGATAGATAGATAGATAGATAGATAGATAGATAGATAGATAGATAGATAGATAGATAGAGAGATAGGTAGTAGATAGATATGCATTAAAAGTTTGGGTTCAGTAAGATTTGTAATGACTTAAAGTTTCTTCTGATCATCAAGGCTGCATTTTATTTGATCAAAAATACAGGAAAAAAAAAACAGTTAAAATTGTGAAATATTATTCAAATTTAAAATAATGGTTTTCTATATTAATATACTTGAAAATGTAATTTATTCCTGTGATGCAAAGCTGAATCTTCAGCCTCATTACTCCAGTCTGCAGTGTCACATGATCCTTCCGAAATCATTTAATATGTGATGTTAACAGATTGTGCTTCTTAATATTTTTGTGGAAATTGTGATACTTTTTTCAGGATTATTTTATGAATAAATAATTAAAAAGAACAGCGTTTATTTAAAATAGAAATCTTTTGTAACAATATACACCACCGTTCAAATGTTTGGTGTCAGTATATTTTTTTCTTTCTTTTTTTGAAAGAAACTAAAACTTTTATTCAGCAAGGATGCATCAAAAGTGATAGTACAACAGGTTAATATTTAGAAAAGAAAGACATACACACACACACACATTCAATATAAAAATCAATTAGATATGAAAAATTAAACATACGTACGCTGCCTTTGACATCTAAGTGAAGTTTCTTCACCCCTGACAACAGAGTGTATAGTAAAGTTATATCATCTATCAACAAGTCACGAGTGAAAACTCATTTGGGAAAAAATAAGGGCTGAGGAAGTTGTGAATCTGTCATGATCAAACAGCCTGACTATGCTTGCTTTGTGGTACACAAACCCTGAGCCCGAGTCTAGTGCTCCTCTGGCCAATCCCTGCTCAAGCTGTTTTCTTCACAGCCCAGTTCCTCCCAGATGTTCTGATTTACACTGGGCTTCATGGTGGATGTATACAACTGTCCTCAGCAGCTCTAAATATTGAAATTTGCTCCAATGTTAAAATGGTGAAAATAAATCCTTGTCACATTGGCAAAGACCATTCTTCCACAAGTAAAATAAACAGGGCTTAAAAGGTGCTGTAAGTGATTTCAGCTGTCTTGCTAACTTCCGTCATCTAGCGAACTTCAACCACGTTCCCTCTCTTCACAGACATGTCAGCAAACTAAATGAAAGGTGGTCTGTAATACCTGGAGAAAGCTATTTGTTTGAATCTCATTCATTTGAATGGCTCGGCTGCTGCATGTCTGTCTGGAAAGTAGGTTATTTAAAGTTGCCATCTTTGCTCATGGGCTAAATGCCATGTGGCTAATCACTCTGGAGCCACAGGAAATGAAGGCAGGCAATGCTGATTGGTTGATGGCAAGAACATGCACCGACTTAATCACTAAGACAAATGTGATTTCTCAGATAAAATGGTCACGTTCTTCCTAGTGTTCAAAGGAAGCAACTTACAGTATCTAAAGTTAAAGCAGGAAATGTAAGACCTGTTCATAGGAACTGAAAACCCCCAATGTAAAAGCATTTTATGACGTATGCAAGAGGTTGTAAAACGCTGTCTTCCTGCAATAAACAACATACTTATCTTTTTATAAAGTGGTATCATTGTTAAACCACAAAAGAATGACTTATTTACAGTCATTAAACAGCCACCTGCCAAGAAGAGTCTGATCAAATTACTGTATTTTCCTACAAAATCGGCTCTTAAAGTGGGAGTGATGACTGGGCGGTGTGATGCTATACACTTGTTTGTGAAAATGTTGATATAGATACCAGTAAGTGCCAAAAAACAATTTGGGCGGAACCTTTATTCCATAAATGAATAAAAATGTTATTATATTCTCTAGTATGGTTTAAGAATGTTCTCAAGAGCATCTTTTGCTTCAGTGGAAGCAATAACATCTAACTTTATGTACAAAGAGTCACATGATCATTGTCTCAGAATTGTTCTGACTAAATTGAAATTGATCTGAGTGAAACAGTGGCTAGAACTGAATCTTAAATATTTCGTCTTGATTTTTATGTATACTTATGACTTTGTTTCACACAGTTTGTAAATGTTGTCAAAATTTTGTTTTGTACAGTTTATAATGATATTATTATATCACAGGAGCGCACTGTACAGGACAGTTTTATGTTGTCTGCAAGTGACAGAAAAAAAAACGAATACAGCTTCAAACATGACTCATCTAATCAGAATTAACAGTAGGGAGTAAAATGTAATGTGATTTTTAAAACTGTCCATCAAGTTCAAAATAAAAATAGAAAATAAGTCAGATAAAGGCTTTAGTTCATTAGATTATACAAAATATGTAGAATCTAAAGTGAAAAAAAAAAAGTTTTTCTTTTAGAGAATAATAATTTTATTCTTATGCTTACCAAGGGTGCATTTAATTGATAAAAAATACAGTAAAAACAGTAATACTGTAAAATATTACAGTTTAAAATAACTGGTCTATTTGAATACAATGAAAAATGTAATTTATTTCTGTGATCAAAAATTTTCAGCATCATTACTCCAGTCAAATGATCCTTCAGAAATCATTCTAATAAGCTGATTTGCTGCTCTTATTACCATTAATGTTGAAAATAGTTGTGCCGCTAAATATATTTGTGGAAACTGACATAATTTTATCAGGATTCTTTGATAAGCAGAAAGTTCATCTGAAACAAAAAAAATTATTTTTTGTAACAATGTAAAAGTATCTGCTGCTACTTTCAATCAATTTAATTCATCCTTGCTGAATAAAATAAATAATTTCTTTAAAAAAACAACAACTTTTAAACAGCATGGATTTGAAAAAGTTAATATACCATATTTGTTTGTGAATTTCTAGTAAAAAAAAACACTATAATTTGATATATATTATTAATGTGATTTAAAAAAGTAGTCATTTGATCATACCGCCCACCACTACCGGGAGTAAATGTTTTGTGTTCCTCGGATATAATGGTCCATTCAATTCATTCCCTACAGGTGCATTCCACTGACATCATTACCACCGAACAAGACATGACACCGCAATTACAGCAACTACAGTACAAGCTTGTTATGTCAGGTTTGAGAGCTCAACTGCAGGGGAATTAAAAGTTCAAGTCCTTAAACACACAGCTCCCTGAAGCCACAGACTCCACCAGGTTGAAAAGAGTGATCGAGGCTGGCGGCGATCCAAGCCTGCGATAAAGGCCTCCAACACGTTCCTATAGTTTACAGAGCACGGCATAAAAGGATGTGTCAGAGAATATTTCACAGGCGAACACTTGCATCTCTGGAAACTATTTGGAGGAGAAATGGTAAATATGCTGAATATTTTACATCAAAAATCAGATTTAGAACGGTATGGGAACTGACGGCATACATTTAGAGCGCTATTTATTGGAGTGCCTTTGAATTGAAACCACGTGTTAGGACACTTTAAAGCTCTGTCTCTGTGTTCTTCAAAGAGAAAAGAGACAGAAATGACCCTTGCCTGTTACACTCTTCCTCGCTGATAACTCCCAAGAACACTCAAGTCCCATTTAGCACATGCTTGAAATTTATCATACGGTAAACAAAGTTTTTTTCCTTCTGTACCCCTTCTGTCTTTATTTCAAACACCTCTTGAAACCATTTTGATGTCGCAAATCCAGCTGTTAATTTCTATTTAGTCTGAGCCTTGATAATCACCTCTCAGTTCCCCTTCACCTCTCGCTCTCGGGGTGTTTGCTTTCACAGATTTTCTCACCCATTTCTCTTGTTATTCTTCAGGTAATCCCTGGCTCAAAGGAGGAAGGCCCAGGGTCATCACCAATAACCCCCTCAAGGCTGACACCATAAACCCCTCTGAAAAGCCTCGGATGGTTGTGGGAAAGGGGGCAGGTGGACTAAAATCCCAAAGAGAGTGATGTTTTGTGAGGGTCTGTGGCAAGACGGCAAGTCAAGTTTTCCCCCTTTGTTCAGTTCTTGAATTTCAGGCCAAATGGACATTTTTTCCTTTTGTGAAAACGTGTTGGCAGATGTTGAAATTTGAAAGTTACGGCCAGTTTTAAAGTACCTGACGGGCCTCGATAAATATTTCAAAGCATACGGACAGAAGTTGGGAAGCAGCTTTTGATTTTACAATGTCCACATACACACTGCAGCTAATTACACTTGTCACTTTAAAGTATTTACTTTCATTCTGAACTACTCAGAGTTCACTTTACAAAAACGGACAGCCACATTTTACAACCTAATTTGATCCTTTAAAAAAAATCTATAAATTATGAAAAATTATGAAAAGATTAAAAAATTAATTTTTACAGTTGAGAAGAGTTTTTAAAAACACAAACACATAAATATCTTGACTAATACAAATGCATGAAAAATGCATAAATAATACAGGTTTGATATAAAAAAAAATTGCAGGACAATATTATACATTACTGTTCAAAAGTTTGGGGTCGGTAAGATTTTATAATGTTTCTGATAGAAGTCTCATGTGTTCACCAAGGTTGCATTTATTTAATAAAAAATACAATAAAAAAACGAATTACTACAATTGAAAATAATTGTTTTCTATTTTGAACTGTAATTTATTTCTGTGATACAAAACTGAATATTTAGCATCATTACTCCAGTCTTCAGTGTCACATGATCCTTCAGAAATCATTCTAATATGCTGATTTGCTGCTCAAAAAAACATTTATTATTATTATTATCAATGATGAAAACAGTTGTGCTCCTTCACATTTTTGAGGAAACTGAGAAATTCTTTAATGAAAGTTCAAAACAACAGCATTTTTTGACAGAAAATGTTTGTAACAATTTAAAGTCTTTACTGTCAATTTTGAATAATTCAGTGCATACTTGATGAATAAAATTATTAATTTAAATATAAATATAAATTAAAATATTACCCCAAACGTTTGAACAGTAGTGTCTTTTATAGCTAATAATACTGCTTCAAAAATAGTTAAAAATAACCCAGCATTTTAAATATTTGGCATCTGTGTTTCTTGTTTACAAAACTGTCTCAAATCTCAAATTCAAGATGCAACACCTGTATTTTGTACACACACAGAACAATAATTCATTTTTAATGAGTTCTCACTCCCAAAACATGTGTGTACATGGCCTGGTAGCCCTAAAAAGCCTGTTGAGTATAGGCCAATAGTACAGATCACTTGGCTGTGAGAGCATCAGCTTCTCCTACCCAAACACTGTCCTTTCTAAAAGAGAAATGGCACAAGAACTTGGATCATCATTAAAGGGCAAAAGACAACCTGTTGTGTTCAAAATATGAAGCTGAAAGTGTGTCAGGCGTCTGGAGAACATCATGGTGCATGAACCTGGCTTTCTATGTGGCAATTGACCCGAATAAACATCAGGCTAAACAGCGTGAAATGTAAGTTAGTTTAGAGACTTACAGTAAATATTTAAAGGCATGTTCCAAACTCTGTGGAACACAAAAGTTGCATATTTGAAAAATATCCAGGTCACTCTATTCAATATAATGAAAGTGAGGAGCTGTCAAGCTCCAAAATGACAAAAAAGAACCATACATGTAGTCCCTATTATATGACTAGCGCACTATACTAAAAAGTCTTCTGAAGTGATATGATAGTTTTGTATGAAGAACAGACCGAAATTTCAAATCATTCACTTAATATCTAAATATAAGTCAATAATGGCTTAAATTTTAGTCTGTTTCTCACACAAAGCTTTCAAAAGTACGCAAGTCACGTCTTTTATGATATTTTTATGGTGCTTTTCCTTTTAGAAGCTCACAAACCCCAGTTCTCATTCATTATAATAGCATTTATAAGTACCTTTTGTGTTCCATGGAAGAAGGAAAAGTTATAAAGAGCTTGGAATGATGTGAGGGTGAATAAATGAAGACAGAATATTCTTTTCTGTGTGAACTAGTCTTTTAAAAAACACAGAAGTATATATCAAATACACTTTAAAATAATTTAGCATTTTTATGTCATTTTTATTTTATGGCATTTATACAAGCTGCACCATCCTTACAAAAAGTCAAAGCGTGCCTCACAACAAGAATGCTAATGTTTCATGGCTTCCATGTGTATGCTGTACCACGCATATTATGCCTTGTAATGACTGGTACTCATGAATCAGTAATGAGTGATGTGGGTAACTGAGATGGCTACAGTTATGTCTGCCTTACAACACAGAGAAAAATGATGATAAAATTAAAAAAACAGGAGAGCGCTGAAAGTTTGTGCACTTTCACGATATGAAAAATATGGAAGGTATGTTTGACCTGATGCTACATCCTCGGCAGTGTATGACTGGAGGTAATATGAGTCATGTGTGAGTAGAGGTTTGTGCATGTGTGCTGCAGCTGAAAGCCCTGCTCTGGAACGTATCGCAATGGTAACCTGATGATCCTGAAGTTTGAAGGGAGGGGAGACACTTTAAGCCCCCAAAGATGGGACAAATGGTATTGTTGGTTGCCCCTGAAGACGGTGAACTAAGTTACTCCTATAAGTATTGTCATAAACTCTCCTACATACAATTACATGCATAAACTCCACTTTTTTCCTGTATGAAGAATAGAGAGGAATAGAACATTTTATTTAAAAAAAGAGAAGATTACGCAAAAGAATGAAAAAAAAAAAAACAGTCCAGGTTAGGGTTTAAGTCTAAAACTTAAAAGTGGACCAAGGTTCAACTAAAAATCATGTTTGTTTTAGCATTTTTATGGGCACAAAGTACTTCAGAATTTTTGGACACAACTTCTCTTGTAAAGTATTAAATGCATGCATGTGTTATCAAACTGTCCTACCTCTCTCCTCCTCTTCTTCACTCTCGATCACTTCAGAAAGTTTATCAGATGATGCCTTATATTTATGTTTCAATATTCCACTTTTGTTCCAATGCTTAATCCTGAATGGGGAAACAGAATGCCCCGTCCGAAGCAGCTCATGTTGTTGAGAAATTGATTGCTGTGGTAGTTAGAGCCAGAACTCCCCTGTCTTAGTGCCTCCTCTGTGGACGGGGAAGCCACAGGTCCTAAAACCTGACAGGTTCAAGTTTCTAGTTTACAATGGGAATAAAGCCATTTTCAATTCTTAAAGGTATGGGAGCCCATTTCTGCTATAAAATAAACAAATAAAAAGGTAAATGCAACTTTTTTCTCTGAATTCAGATTTTTCTCACTGAATTACATTCAGACATGGCAAAATACAAACTTGCAATTCTGAGAAAAAAGTCTGTGGTGGAATCTATTGCACTCTATTGTGTTTTTTATTCTGTGGTGGAAACAAAAAAGGAATTGCAAGATGTAAATGCAGAATTCAGAGAAAACAATAATTTTGAGATTTAAATAGGTAATTCTAAAAAAAATGTCAGAATTATGAGATTTAAACTGGTAATTCTGAGAAAAAAAGTCAGAATTGCAAGATGTAGACTTAGAATTCCAAGAAAAAAGTCAGAATTCTGAGTTTATATCTCACAATTCTAAATGTATATCTCATAATTCTGACTTTTTTCTTAGAATTGCAAGAAACAATGATTTTTTGTTTCTTCAATTTTAGATATAAACTCAAAATTGCAAAAAAACAAAAATCAGAATTTTTTTACATTAAAAATACGCAATTAT
This sequence comes from Sinocyclocheilus anophthalmus, assembly GCA_018155175.1. Classification (NCBI taxonomy): domain Eukaryota; kingdom Metazoa; phylum Chordata; class Actinopteri; order Cypriniformes; family Cyprinidae; genus Sinocyclocheilus; species Sinocyclocheilus anophthalmus. The sequence goes on from JADLZN010007478.1 coordinate 62,209, forward strand.
CAAAAAAAACTAGTGCTGTCAAAACTCAGGCGATTAATTGTTCCAGTTTAACAGTGTTCAAAATATTTTGGGGTGGAACTAAGGTTGGCCACCCCACTCACAACTGCTGCTTCTGTCTCTTTTTTCTTAACAAGAATTACATTTATTTAGACACAGAAGTCTTTAAGACCACTACAATACTGAGGCTTTCAGACATACGTCCAACTTTCACGTAGCACAGGCTCAAGTCAAAACGAGCACTTGAAACGGTAAGGTGACGAGGAGCTCAATAGAACAACAGGGAACTGTGGTAGCTAAGATGAGGCCATTGTCAGTTAAACATATTTTTCTGTCCTGTCTGCCATTATACTGTGCTCGTAGTGTGTGCTCTTCAGTTGCACGCACAAATATGATGGTGCACGCTGTAGCCTGTATCATTTCATATTAAAGTGCGATGAGAGCATGCGTGTCAGATCCGCGTCACTTTCAGCAGCGGCAGCTCTTAAAGTCATAGCAGCCAAATAACATAATAACCAGCTGCTGTGATGTCTGTTAATTAAAGAACAAAAGAAGAAAGAGGAAATCAATAACTTTTGTAGCTTAATCTATTTTTTATTTAGAATTTAGTGTTTGATAACTTAATTCAATTTCTGTATATTTCCTACTTGCTGAAGGGCACAGGTGAATATGACATTTATTATAAAGGGTTTATGTGAAGACTGTTTTAAGTTCACTTAAATTATAATTTGTTGTTTTTAAAATCTAATAAATGTTAAAATTGATGGCTCTCAATTATACTGTATTTTTGAATTGCTATGGTCAATGGTTAGGCTAAATATTAGGGAGGAAAAAATAACAATTTTCTGAAAAAAAAAAAAAAAAACCATCCCCCAGGGGGGCAGTATGGATTCAGTATACTCTCCTTCAGTCATAAAAAAGATGCCTTTAAACAAATATTAAAAATATACTGTCTTTATGTTGTTTCTACATTAATTGAAGATTGAATGTGAAATGATTGCAATATAATAGTATATTTAAAAACGTTAATGTAAGGTGAGATTCTCAGTAACAAATTCAATTTAACTCAAGCACATAAAGCAATTTCAAGTATGAAAGTTTAGTGTTTATATGTCTTCACAACACACAGCAGACAATTCAGCTAGTGACTAAGGCTTAAAACTTCTAGACAATCTCATACTGTGGACTTATGGGGTCTGCATAAGGAGTTAAGAGTGACTCACTCAACTAGTCGTAACTCTTTGATTTGTGTTTGTTGAAGGATTGTAAAGAGTGCATATGTCAACCTCTTAAAATAGCAAGCTGAAGACCAAAACATCACAAAGACACAACAGCAATCACTGGAATTTCACATGTGACACCAGCAGTCACAAATCCAGTGATAGACCGCATGACCTCAGAGACGTCACCTCAACATCACTAAAAAGAAAAATCTGTTTATAACTACAATCTCAATCCTAATCCATTTTCCAAATAATTTAACAGATCTTCACATCTGAATCAGTCAGTACGTTTACATGGACAACAATAATACGATTTTAATACGATTAAGACAATACTCTTATTAAGAATCGACCATGTAAACAGAGATTTTTGATTACCTTAATCTGACTAAATCATATTTGAAGTAAACACAAATCGAATTAAGACATGTGGAGTATTCCTATTTTAGTTGCATTATTGAAGTGCAGTAAAGACATGTACACACCTTAATCACATTATTACCGTCGTGTAGGACTTTTTTTTTTTTTGCGACAGGATACACACACGGCAGTGCTCAACCGTTTGACGGCAAACAAAAGAATGGCTTCAACAACACTGTCGTCTGTTTGCATGTACAGCATAACAATTAATTAACTGCACTTGAAGCTTTCAGTAAATTGAAAATGAAACACCCAAAACTGTACGAACTATATGGCTATACGTGAAATTCTGGAGGGGATGTCGGATGGCGTCACGTGGTGACGTGATGACGCGTGCCATCAATTGATCTAAGTACTATAACATGTAAAACGGGAGCATGAAAGGAATATTCTAAAAGCAACTCATGTAAACACCTTAATCGTAATATTGTCTTATTCAGAATAAGGTAAATGATTAGACTACTGATGTCCATGTAAACATAGTCATTAAGGTTCATTGTCTCTGAATAAATAACGATATAGTTCAATAGGTAAAATTCCATTTATACGGCTTACCACATTGTAACTGAACAATTTTTTGTTGGTGGAAAAAAATGCTAAATAGCAAAAGTAGCATACAAAATAGCATATTTTGTTGTTTACAGAACTAATGTAACTCCTGCAATATTGCTTAAATTTAAAACTGCTCTTGTGACGTGCAGATTCAGAGAGGTACTTGCACAGGATTTCCGAAGTCTTTGCTACATCCTGAGGCAATTCCAAAATTGAAACATAATTATAATGGGATTTCTATAACAAATGCACATTAGACGAAGCATTCCAGTGCAAGTCGGACCTTGTTAGTTCAATGCCATTTTGCAATATCCAGAATCGTCAAGGCTCATTTGCACAGCGATGAAGCTGCCCAGCAACACACGTTTGTTTACATTTTGGGGCCAATCAAAGACTCATAATAAACATGTGTTTTTCCATCTGATGACTGAATTGCAACACTCTCTAAAACATTGCATTTCAAGGCAATAGAAAGGGAGGTACAGAAAACAATTAGCCAGTTAAACAACTTTGTCAGTTAACAACGCTTCACAATTATTCATCAGAAATAATAATGATTCTTGTCTTGGCAAGTACCACAATAATAGATATAAGAGAACAGAGCTTCCTGCAACAGATACTGTATTCAGCTCAGTTCCTCAACATAATAGCAGCACAGTCTGTTTTTCAAATTGTCTGGATCGGTTTTACACTGCAGGATGGAGGTCACTGTCAGCTTGCTGTTTGTGTTTGTCAAACGAATACATGATACTTTCACTTACTTTTTCTTCAGGCTGTTATATCAAGGTCTCACTTTTTATTGGTGGAGATGGAGTAATGGATTCTCGCAACTGCACAGATGTGCGAGGTCAAATGTATAATGATGTCAAAATCAAAGCAAGTCTAATCGCAATCTATAAAAATTTCCTCCAAGGGTGATGATGTTGCTTGCAGCATAAAAAAGATTTAACCAAATGCGTGATAGGAAATTGTCATGTTTGCAAACAGACAATCAAGTAAAAGACTTGAGGCCATATGTAACTGTGTAAAAGTGATTTTGAGGTTTGCAGGCTGTGCCATTCCAAACAGTATTGTTTCTTGTTGGTATTGGCATGGGCTCTGGTCTGAGTCTGGAAGAAGGTCTTGAGTGACGGTATAGTTTCAATAAGCATGGCTATAGACACTGGTACAAAAACCATGGCTGACTAATATAACAAAACTGAAGTGACCACTCTCAAGGAAAGTGTGTGAAGGTTTTAACATCTAATCATATTACTCCTGAGCTAGTCTTTCTGGTAACATCTGGTCAACCTAGATGCTCATTCTGGCCAAGATCCATCCACAAGACTATCTGACCAACATTTACTGTAAAGCAAGCAACAAAAATTAAACCAGGTGTATACCAGCTGGTTTGCTGGTCTTAGCTGAAGCAAAATCCTTCTAAAACTTACCAAAATACCAGTCAGACCAGTTAAGACTAGCAAAAAAGTTAAGGCAGGTTTAGAGTAATAGTTAACCCAAAAGTGAAAAATTAGTCATCATTTAGACACTCTCATGTTGTTGTAAACATGTATGACCTTCTGTCTTCTATATGACTTTCTTTTGAATCCCATTGACTTTTACGGTTTAGACAAAAAACAGTTGAATTCTTTAAAATATCATCTTTTGTGTTCCGCAGAGATAAAAAAAAAAAAAAACACACACATGGAACGACATGAAGGTGAGTAAATGATGACAGGATTTTCCTTTTTGGGTAAACTATCCCTGCTTATTTTGCAGGGATATAACCCTGGCAAACCTGAGTCAAGGCAAGCATTGAACAAAGTGCATTCATCTTTTGTAATATCCTGTTCAGGCCAGCAACAAACTATTCCTTTCTTTGCACTTAAATGGAACTATAACAAACACAGGTAAACAAACCTGAGGAATAGATGGGTGGAGGTAAATATGTATTATTGCCATTTAAATTGTTGCAAGCCCCTCTTCATATCAGTGACCAAGACTGGTGTACATTCTATTGTGTTCAACAAATTTTCATTTTTTTTTTTTTTTTTTTTTTTGTCAGGCCCACCTATTAATTCCAGCTATTGCCATGTGATCTGTAAATGTCATCAGATGTCTTTTGAGGAGTGTGAAATAAGTAATTGGATAGGAACATACTGAACATATCTCTAACAAAGACAAATCACCTTGCGTCTTGTACTCGGATCTCCATAGCCACATCTCTGTTTTGTGCATGTATTATGTGATATGTATGGAAGTGGCTCAACTTTCACAGTTTTGAGGAATAAGTGCAAACAGACCTTTTGCATGGACGCAATCTGTTCGCATTTATCATCCACCTCTGACTTGCAGTCAGATGAAAAGAATTACAAGATCATTTCCTATTAATTTCCCCCTCAAAAATACACCCAGAATGGATGAAAAATAAATTCCTCGGTTGTTTGAAATTCTTTCATGAAACTAATCAGTAAGGATTTTGAATCAAGCATGAAAAGGAGGATTAATATCTTCAAAAGACATCAAAGGCAGTACAGTAGCACACGGCAAAGAAAAAAGGGAGAAGGAGTAAAATAATGTAAAAACGCTGGAGTGAACAGGGCAGACTGCAAGGTGGACGAGAGAACCACTTAAACCAGGATTTAAATTCAAGTCTTAACAAATACAGTCTACAAATATAAGCTCCAGGAAAACCTGGAAATAAGAGGGAATTTGTTCTAGATTTCCAAACATGTAAAAATCATGGAAATTAATCAAATCTCAAAAACTCATTAAAATTTCCTATATTTATTCTACATTTATACTGTCAATATTATATGTTTTTCTAATTTTACTCATGTTTTTTTTGTTGTTGTTGTTGCTCATTTGCTCATGTTTTTTTAGCTAGAAATATTTTGTGTGATCTATATTTATATGTTTTTGTGATCTATCTATCTATTATATCTATATCTTTTAATCGATCTTATATATATATATTATATATATATATTATATATATATATTATATATATATATTATATATATATATATATACTATATATAAACTATATAAATTCCCTTATTTCAGGTTTTCCTATATATAGATATATATATATATATATATATATATATATGTGTGTGTTTGTGTATATATATATATATATCTATATATAAAATTCCCTCTTATTCTCAGGTTTTTCAGCAATGTATATTATATATATATAGATTATTATAGGAAATCTGGAAATAAGAGGGAATTTTAAAAGTATGATTCAGATCTGCAAAAATAATAAAGTTAATCAAAATTTAAAAGTCATGGAAATTCTATATTTATTCTACAAAATATTATACATAATTTTTCTAATTTTACTAAAATGTAACATGTTTTATGGCTAGAAATATTCTGTGATCTATCTATCTTTCTATCTATCTATATATATATATATGTTACCTTGATCTTGCTTTACATGTAAACACATGTTTTCTGTCAGCTCATTCGATGTCTAAAATTTTGACATCAAAACTGGAGATAAAAACAATGATTTCTAAGTCTCATGTAAATGCATTTCTTATGGCAATCAGTACATGCAAATACACTCACTTACTGTGACAACACAGAAAAGGGATCCATAATTGGAAAATCACACAGATGTACTGCAGCAGCATCCTGATTTCAACAATACCATTTATGTAACTCAAACACACAGCAGCGTGAACAATAATGAACTTATGCACTCGAAAGCTGAACTTATGCACTCCCCCCATTCTGCACTTGAGATGAAGAGTGGCTAGGAAAAGTCATTTCCTCGGAACGCGAGCATGAGCCAAGTGTTGTTCATAAGATGAGAAGAAAGTCTCCTCAGCTCTGCAGATTCTCAGGACTCTACCATACAGTCAGAATGAAGGAATTCAGACTCCGAAGACCAAGAATCTGCTGCCAAAAGACCCTTTGACCTTCTCCTTGAGCCATCAGGACGGACATCATTTCGCTCCTGACACATGGAAAGACAGTATCTGTGTTGTGTCAGATGTAAAGGTCGATTTCCATACTGGATTTCAGTTTCCTGACCACAACATGGACAGAAATTCACAAAATCCTGCCATTTTGTGTTCTTTGGAACAGACAGCCGCCTCTTTGAAAATATTGACTTTGAACGTGTTCGGTTGATTACGTCAATGAGAAACAGAGCTTTAGCACAGATTGCGATAGTGACAGGAAATCCATGTGAACTACTTGGTAGAAAGAAAACTCTTCATGCTGACATATATTATTAAAAGACCACAAAAGAGAGCATACTTATTTGATCCATCAAACTCTTTTTGTTCAGATGCTACCAACATTTTTACCTTAAACACTATTAATAGCCTCTTAATAACCATATAATCTTCTGGAGAGTGTTGAAGAATTTATCTTTAGCCATTAAGCCAAAGGAATCTTTTAATTAATCTCAGCATTTACAGTATGACATTACAGTATTAAAGCTGAAGTGTGTAATTGTTCATTGCTCTTTTTGTTTGAGGCCAACATACTGTGTCAAGCAATGGAAAACAGATTAGTGTTCATAGTGTTTACACACTTCAACTTCAAAGGGACAGTTCATTAAAAAAAATAAAAATTTGTCATCATTTACTCCAAAACTGACTTTCCTTCTTCTGTGGAACACACAAAAAAAAATATTTAGAAAACATATTGCACTATTTCATATAGACAGCGGATTCTATTTTTCACAGCTGTTAGAAATGGATGTTCTCTTTATTATGACAAATGCGCACTTTAAAATGTATTTTTCACCACATTAAGGGCTCAATGACATTTAATATGAATAGTGCCTTTAATATGAACAAAACCGGCAGCTATACTGTTGCTCTATATGAATATGTGGCATAGTTTGCGGTTTGAACAAAAATTTTCACATTTCTTTGCATTTTTATCCTGAGGGGGAACCGTATTTTTATGCCACAATAATAGAAGTGTTAATTCACACTCTCGCTGTCTGCATATGGCGCCCCTTTGTTCGTTTTCTTCAATGTAGGCATTATTTCCTGTCGAGTTCAGTGCTTCACATTCTCAGACAAAAATTTCTTTATCTTTCATATGAACGCCTTACAAATCCATGAGAGTTTTTAAAAGAATTGAATATAATCGGTTGTATTTCAGTTTATGGCGTTACATAGGTCACGTCATATCCTTTATTATACAGCATCTGAAAGACATTTTAACAAGTGCTAGTTAAATGTTGATGATTGTTTTATTTTATCTTTTGTCCCATTTTTTTTTTTAACTAGGCTAAAATGAGACTTAAATGAGGGTTATTATCTCTCAATAAACTGTTTTCTGAAGCTGTTGTTCCTGTTTATTGAAAGGGAAGGTCATATCATATGAAGTATTTATATGAGACATGTCACCATATTCTAAAGCATTTTACACAGAATGCATGCAAGGCAGCAAAAAACACGCTTCTTAAATGTAAAAGAGCCTAGACTCGAGCGCAACTGATAAACATGTCCATCTACCCTAATAAAAAAAAACCTATGCCATAATTTATTTCAATAGTAGGTCATACTAAGTATACTTTTAAATCGATTAACATATTATTGACATACCACTTAAAACCTACTGATATAAATTACATTTTACATATAATTACATATTATAATTACATTTATTTGGAGTATTTCTTTATTGCACAATGCACATTCCTTAACATTATGCTTAAATGTGTTTTAATATCACTATTAATAAGGATTGTATAATCTCTGTATATTATCAGTATACTTGCAACAGTTCCACTTTAGCACAATCAAATATACATAAGTATATCTTTATTAGAGGGAACAAGTTGTTCCAGTTTAGCAGACTTTAAGTATACCAGTTTAGTATACTAAAAGTATAACTCCAGGGTATTTTTATTAAGCACATAAATATGTAAATGTATTTGTAGTATACTTAGCACAAAATACATTTATTTCAAAAACATTTTAGTAATTTTTTCACTTGGATAAACGCATGTTTACTAAAGAAGTACAGAGCAGTGGAATGCAACAACGCATTCTGTGTCAACAGTTTTGGTTGTAAGCATTAATATAACACTTTGTTTATCAATTAACTTCTGAGAAGGGTTCTGAGAAGACACTGGAGTAACAGGTGCTATTTGTGTGATACAGCCTTTATACAACAGATCAAGAAATAAAAGGTTAATGTTGACTAACTTACATTTTAAATACAATATTGCAATACTCTGTTTTTACTGCACCATGGAAAACAGAAACAGAACAAAGCAGAACACTCAGTAATGAAGTTTCATTCCGGAATGATTCAGTGTTTTTGAACAAATCAGTTGAACAAATGATTCAATGACTCATTCAAAAAGACAGTCAACCGTCTCATTCATGAATGTATTAGCTCTTTTGAACTGATCATCTGAATCATTCAATGACTCGCTTATAAAAGCAGTCATGTGCTTTGCTCCTGAATGAATCAACGCTTTTGAATGATTCAGCTGAATGATTCAATGTCTCGCTCATACAGTGCAGTATCTCCTGTGGACCCACTGATATTTAGCCTTAAAATTAAAGAAATGGTAAATTAACATGATTCCCCTCTGGATGCTCAGGGAATCTTGAGAAAGAAAACAAGTGGGAAAAGACTTGTATGGGAGATGTTTCTAGGGGATAAAAAGATAATATCTCCACCTGTTTTGTCAGTTTAGATAATTGTGTTTTTCCAGATGTTCTAGAGATTTCCGGTGACCTCCATAACACAACCACGTTACAAACATCTGCCCACACACATCATCAGCTTGTACAGGAAACACTTTGATGAGGCCTGTCTGTCCGCATCACAAGCTTATATCGCTCAGTACTTAAGAGTTGTCAACACGACGTGATAAGTGAAACATGATGGAAGGGCATAAAACAAATTGGATTTGAACAGCGGTGAACAATACTCTCTGTTTTAAGCACCGCTGCCGATGAAGTAACAGTTTAGAACAGGAAAAGGAACAGAAAACATTCGTGTACAATTTCACGGGATATCATAAAATAAATAAATAAAATAAAATAAAAATTAAATTAAATTAAATTAAATTAAATTAAATTAAATTAAATTAATTAAAGTAAAAAAATAAAATAAAATAAAATAAAATAAAATAAAAAATCAATACTACCGGTACATCTTGGCTCTGAACTTTGACAAAAAATACTATCTAACTTATATATAGTATAATATAGTATAATAGCTAATACTAAATAAAAATCTAAACTAAACCAGACTCTAGGTATTGATTCATGATTTGAACTATCAAGGATTTGACCTCATTCTATTAAAATTTGTAAAAAATATTTGGATCCAAAATATTCTCTCATATGGGTCAGGCCTTCAATAAATATCAATAGGAATGTTCACGGAATAAACAAGCATCACAGCAATGCTTATAATGACCTCTCCAATCAGACTGACTAATGCGTAATGTCAACTAGTGTTCTAGAATTCTCCGGCAACTTAAAAACACACCGATTTGTCTAAAGCTTATCATTTGGAAACCAGCTGAAAGTCCAAGTTGCAAGACGAATTATCAGTTAGAGGATTAGGTTTGCCAAGGTACTATTCCCACCCACAGCATATGTGTGCACACACAAACACTATACAGAGATCGCTATAGAAGAGCTCCTAAGCTATTGCATGTCATGAAGCCCCTCCTAATAAGCACCAGCAGATCAAGTGACCCCTCTCACCTTTGAAATCCAAGAAGCAATCCAAAAAGCTACCATCTTTTAAGGAAATAGCACAAAGACCCTCTCCAAATGAATGCGCATGGCTCCTGAAGAATACAATGACCCCCAGGCACTGCCTCGATTGATTTAGCTGATAATGTTTTGATTAAATGAGTCAAAAATAATACTAAACAATGAATAAATAATTGTTATTTTGTTCACTAAGTCAATTGTTTGTCCATTTACTTTGGGTTCTGTATAGACAATGGGAAATCCAGCAGGTTTCTTTTGCACGTGTGGTGACCCATGTCATCTCTTGGGTTTACCTCCCACTGTCATTTACACTCCTCTCCAATCTGTCCATCCAGCACTCTCTGTTCATTGTTCTCCTCCGTCACTGGGGAGAAAAGGAGGGGGAAATTCCTTTGTAATTAATCTTAGAACATGAGTCAGGGATTTTGGAGTAAAACTAAGGCCGCTTGGCTGGATAAATGAAACGATAGTTTTTTGCTCTAATACTCTCTCAATCATACGATCAAATAATTTCCAGATTATAAGACTTAAGCATTGTTAGTCTTGGCATTTGATTTCAGAAGTCAGATGTTGAAACGTATTTATGGACAGTAGCTTAAAAAATTGCAAATATGTGCTCTTTTAGTGTCAGGGTTATTACAGTTAACTAACACCTTAAAAAAATACATATTTAAGAAAAAAATTTTGGCTAGTTTCCAAAGCAACATTTCTCATTTTTCTTTTAGTTAATGTCACTAAACTAATGGATTAAAATACTAAAACTGAAACAAAAATGAATATACATATTAAAAAATTACACTATAGCACACATTGACCGGCACATGCGCATCACAGACAGACAGACAGAGTGCTGCAGAAGTGAAACTCTCCCTCCCTTTCCAGTTGCGTTTGTCTTGCTAATTATCCAAAAGACAAAAGGCAAATATAGTTAATTTGTCTCGCTAACATCCATGACTCATGAGACAGCTACCATGTAAGTTAGCTAAAGTTTAGCTAAGGCGATAGGAAGTCTATTAGGTTAGACCAGTGCACATTCTCTCACTGCGGATTCATTTATTCAATTCCATTTAAATGATCACAAAATCAAGATAGTGGGGCAGAAATGTTATATATTTTATATATTCATATATTATAGTATCAACACGAAGACTGACTTTTTTTTTCCACCAAAAAGCAGCATGATTACACATGTGAAATTGATTTTATACAGCAGTTCAATAAACAAGAATTGAATATTAAGACACTTAAGTTTATTGACACAATATTACTGCTTTTGCTCTATTTCGCCAACAAATATAATTCCAACTGAGCCACAGATGCTGTTTTGTTCCGATGATCAACCCTTTCAATATTCAGTTTCAGTTGCATACTCACTTATTAACAGGACTTGCTGCCACCTACTGCAGTTTTAATTTTACATTTAAGTATCTTAAAAAAAATTGTGTCAATATCAGTTTTCAATGTTTTAGGTTTAAAATATCAAAACAGTATTAATGCATTTGTAACTGCAGGTTAAATACATTAATGTCCTGCATTAAACGGTGTGTAAATGCATCTAAATTCCACTTCTAATGCAGCTTCTGTCTTTTCTCTGCATTGCGATGATTATTTTTTGTCAATATTGATTTCATTTGACTAATTGACTGGTTCAATTTAGGAATTTGACTGAAAAGATGATGCACACTTTTAGAAAAAATGGCTTTATAAAGGTAAAAATGCCCATAAAAGGTAAAAAAAATCTATTGAAACTTATTGGAAAAGATTGATTTATATCACCGCTGTGAACTGAACACCACACAGAATATGAAAACCTTTAGGAGTCAGCTGCCCACGGCAGTCCTTAAGATATCAGCACAATAACACACTCAGCAAAATATCGTCTAATTACTGCTATCGATAAAATCCCAGAAAATATTGAGATATGTTTTTTGTCAATATCGCACACCCCTGATATATTTAATGTTTTGTTTAGAAAAAAATTTAAATAAATATGAGAAGTGCCCTTTTTTCCACTTGAGCCCCTCCCCCTCAAAATGTCTGTGCACGTCCTGTCCCATAAATTTGCAAATGTTAAATGTTCTTGCAGGTTTCACATAACATTACATAACAAAATTACGTACTTTTACACTAATTGTGTTTATTTAATATCATTTGGATTATATATTATATAATATTCAACTGATATTAAAATAACATTACATAGCAGCTACACTGCTGTGCTGCGCATGTGGAGACGCAGAGGGGAGAAAGGCATCGGAACTCGACAGAGTCTCAACATTTCCCGACCCAACCTGATATTTAGATTTTTTTATTCGTTTGACAGGGAAAGCTGTGCGCAAACAGAAACACACACATGCACACATATATACATTAATTCATTTATTTAAAAAAAAAAATAATAATCTTCCCAGAAAAAAGGGCACTTGCTCTCGAGGAAGGAAAAGGGCAGGTGCTCAAGCCCCCTTTAATGTCTATGTGTGCACATGCCTGTTATGGGAACATTACTTTTGAAAGTTCTCTGAACATTCTGAAATAAAATCAACATTTAAAAATGTTCCAACTAAACTGAAAACATTCCATGAATGATGTATAAACAATGATTTTCAGAACATTATTAAAGACCAGATAACTTTGAACAAACATTCTAATAACGTTACTAGAAGAGCGTTTGTTCATAACTTTTTCATAACCAGAATGTCAGCCAAAGTTCTGAGAACGTTCCTTGTAAGCTGATCAGTTACATCAAAATTGATTAGGTTAATACACTTTGAGATTAAATTATCAGAACTTTAGATTTTCTAAAGTTGAGAAGCTAACTCAATATTGCATGTGGTTGCCAAATTGGTATGCGGTTGCTGAGTTGTTTTGAGCGGTTGTTCGCATGTAACTATGGCATCGCTAGGTGGTTGTTGGATGGATTGTTTAAACCCAAACAAGTGATTATTGATGCTCTCTTTGGAAAGCTCCACTAATTAACTACAACCAACACAGAGAGCACTGATGGATGACAAACTCAGCACAGAAGCATCAGATTGCTGATACACATTTGCTGCCTCCTTGTGGTGTCCATCAAACATTCTGTTGTGTCTAAAACTCTGCAACAAATGTTCTTGTGGAAATACACTACTGGGTGGTGTGAAGATGTTTATACAAGAACAACTGTTATCTTCAAACTTCCCAGCTGGAGTGTTTCACATTCAATAAAAGTCAATAACAATTTTTTTCAACCTAATAGTTGTGCTGCAGCCAATCCTCCCCAATCATTTATAATCACAGCAGGCTCCATTTTCAACCACAAGAGGGCGCTTTTTGGACACTGGACTGTCCCCATTTCAGTGTTTACCAGGGCAGCAATACATGCATGAATTAGATAATGCTGTGAATGCAACTAGCCTGATGCACATTTCATTTTAACCGATGACTGTATTTCCAAACATACTTTGCAAAGAGTAATTATGCATATATTTTGTTTCTGAAGTCCTCTGAAGGGAGCAGATTTGACCCACCAATGGCTTGTTAGCAGAGAGACTAAATTAATTCTCACCGGAGACGCTTGACAGAAGATTCCAACAACAGATGCTGCAACCAACAGCTGGAAGTTTTATTAATTAGTTAATTAAGCTTGACTTACACTTGCAGCCCATCTACAGGTCAGTGTATAATGTGATATGGTAAACCCATGTCCACTTTGCAGCAAACATGCTGTGACAGTCTCAGTTATATGAGAGAAAATAGGCTTTCATGAACATGCTGCTATAGATTAAATATATCAGATTGAAACCTTCTCATATCTAAACCAAAGAGGAGAAGCAAAAAGTCATTTCAGAAACACTGAAGTTAGCCTTGAACGGCATTTTATGTTCCCAAACCTAGTGAGCTGTCAAGCAAATAAACAATTTCCAAGCAAACATGGAAAGTTGTTAGAACTTTGGCTAACATTCTGACAAGGTTTTCTAAAAGATATGAACAGACATTCTTCCAGTAACAGTAATAGAATGTTTATTCAAAGTTATCTGGTCCATAATAATATTTAATAAGAATAATAATGTTACATAATTGCTAGAGCAAAACATTCTTAAAGTAATGTTTAACGTTCCTGAACTTTATTACTATTTGATAAACGTTCCAATAGCTTTGAGAGAAAACATTAACAACATTCTCAAAATTATCTCATGATGTTATTTGTACTTGATGAACATTCTAAGAAATGTTATTTTGTAACATTTAAATAATGTTCTAATCACAAGAAAACTGGACATATTAATGTTCATAGAATATTACAAATTAACGTTCAAATAACATATTTTTGGTAAAAATTTTGTAGAATGTTGTAAGAAACATTCTTGTAACCTTTAAATAACGTTCTAATCACAACAGAAAAACAGGACAATTTTGACCCTTAGAGTTTTAAAAATAAACTCAAATAACAATATATTTGGGTAAAAAAAAAAAAAGTTAGTAGAATGTTGTAAGAGAAGTTTTTGTAGCCTGGACATTTCTATGTTTTAGAAACATTTCAAAACCTAAATTTGTTACCTGGGTAGAAGTCAACCCTCAAACTGGTAAAGTTTATGTTTTTTATTAAAGATTATGAGGACACACTAATTTAAAAAAATTATGATGTGCACGGATAAATTATTCATAATAAACACTTCAATATTCCATAAAGAAATAAAAATTGCCAGTTTTGATATCATGGTGACTTTGAACTCATTTAGAAGGGGTAACTGCCTGTGTGGAGTGTCCCACTTTAGTTGTGTGCGGCTACACTGCACTCTATCATATAAAGTGCCCTCCACTAACATTGGCACATATGAGCCAAGGCGGCTGTGAAAATAAACCTGCGTTGTTTATCCCTTTTATCTTTCATTCAAAAACTGCACAAAATTCCAACCTATCGTTGAAGTAAAACAATTGAAAGTGGGGAGAAAATCTCATGATGAAATTAATGTTTTTCTCCAATACATGTTGGCCACAATTATTGGCACCCCTAGAAATTCTTACGAGTAAAATATCTCTAAAGTATATTCCCATTCATATTTCCCTTTTAGCACACCAGGGTGACTAGGAGCATGATATCGTCCAGCCATGGCTTCCTGTTCCTCAGGATTACAAATATGAGGAACACAAAGGCCACATTCTCTGAAATTTCATAGTTAATTCAATGTGTTACTCATGTTTTTGTTTTCTGAGTGAAAATTGTTTCTTCAGTGAATGTTAAGTTTAAATGCACATACATACAGATGCTAGAGACAGCAAACTATCAAACTATCTATCTAGATTATGGTATATAAAGACGATATACTGTAATTAATTGCAGCCAAAAACGTGTGTGTTGTTTTTTATTGATTTTTATGGCACGGACTGTTCATACACAATGAAAAAACACTGGGATATGTGACGGATGTGCTTTTCAATTAGAGATGATCAAACAGAATCACTAACAAAGACCCAATTCGCACTACTAAGGGCCAGCGGTGCTTTCAACTAGCGCTTTTCTATCAGAAAACAATCCCACTGTCAATATTCTAACGGTGAAGGTGACAAAAACAACACTCAGGTTACACTAGAGAATAGGACACAGGTGTGATCGCGAGCGGTTTCCGCGTAATTTGCTTTTCTTGTCCCCGTAACACGCAACCACGTCTGATCACACGGGTTAATGGCACGTCTATTACAGAGGGACCTCGGGGGCAGCTGAATACATGATCAGGAATATTTATACCTCTTTCTAGCCTCTCAGTCCCATCTGCACAGAGATTTTTCCTCCTTTTCATAAATCACTGGGTTGAGGCAATTGCACACAGGCACACTGGAATAGGATTTTACTGCTGGGAGGGGGATGGAGCAGAAATGAGAGCGCTCGTTTGCTTCTCATAAAGGAGCATGTTAAGATGCGAGGAAATGTAGGTTTGAGACTTGACACATTTAGCCACGTGCGGTTAAAAACATCCCAGATTTGCAGCGCTCGGATATGTCGTCTCACAGCAACAGAATGTGCAGATTTGGTTTACACAGCAACAGACAGTAATTCATGCCTCCAATGTTAATGCCTCCTTCAGTAATTTGGATAACTGCATCTTGCAGCGTGCTGTGAGCTTCTAGAGCTCCTTCCTGCTTGTATGTAAAGAGTCATTTGTCAGAGTCGTTTAGATGAGATTTGTGGGCAATTTTCCCTTCTGTTTCGGTGATGAACTCTGATGGCGTGCTGTGATGTCAGGCATTTATACATGTCTGTGTCACAATCAATAAAGTTATTAGGATTCCCTGACCGGGCTTTCCTACCTTCCTCTCCTCAATTCCTCACTCTGCTCCTTTGAGATTGAAAGAATGCAATTCCAGACCCTCAAATCTAGCAGCTTTACACCAGTCAGTATGTGACCTGAAAAACAGTAAAGCAAGTATCACAAGCAAATATCTTACTGGGTCAATGACAAATAAGGAAATGCTAGTTTCTTAAGTTTTTGTCTTAATAACTTCATAAATATCAATCACTCTAAATCACTTTTTTGAAAGTGATTAATGCTATAAAATTGGATGCACATCTAAAATGAAAACTTCATAATTTTCTTCATTACAATTTCAGAACATTGAAATTTTCACGTTATATCATAAGGAATTTAAATTCCAAAATGGCATTATATTTATTTATTTGTTTGTTTGTTTAATTTATTTTTCGTTTTTTTATTATTATTATTATTGTTATGTTATTTTATTTTACAAATTTCATGAATATTCATTTGTAAGTCAAATATTCATTTGTAAGATAAAAGCGTCTGCTAAATTACTAAATGTAAATGTAAATATGATTTTTGGAGTACCATTTGACCTATTGACTAATTTGTACTTTAAAAAAAAAAAAGTAAAATATTTGACAAAATAAACAGTATTTTATTTCAAACTTTTGCGGTAGTTTTCTTCATTACAATTTTAGGATATTAAAATTTTTCACATGATCCCACGAATAATATCATAATAAAATTTTCATGCAGAAACTGAATACATATTCATTATAGAAGAGGTGCATTTTTTTTTTTTTTTGGAAATTGTAATTCTTGGGGTTTTATAGATCAAAACATTCATACACAAAATAATAAGACCACGTAATTGACTGCCAGCTAAAAATTGTGTTTTTGATGAGAAAAGTATGAATCTTTCTACACAGGCTTTTAAAATGATTTAATGTTTCCTTTCTTGAGGGATTTGAGCCGTTCAAAAATTCTGATTGGCATTCTAAATCCCGTTCAGTTACTTCCCATCCATTTCTATGCTAATGACATTTCTGTGGCATTTAACAGACGGACAGAGCTGACCTTTCGGTGCCTGATGACTCCAGGTGTCAGATGATGGCTCTGCTCTAACATTTAACAAATCTTCCTATGCTGCGTATTGGCAGCAGAAACAAAATAGTAAATGGAACACAGCCCAAAAATCAACTGTCCTCATCCAACCCCAAGCCCACTGGCCTTTAGTTAGTTAGCTCACCCTTTAGCTGTATCTCAAGCATGGGCGGAAAGTGAGACGGCTGCAATAGTTACCAAGTACACTCTTAAAAATAAAGGTGCTTCCGATGCCATAGAAGAACTTTTTTGTCTAAATGGTTCCATAAAGAACCTTTAACATCTGAAGAACCTTTCTGTTTCACAAAAGGTTCTTTGGGGCGAAAGAAGGTTCTTCAGATTATAAAAAGGTAAGAAAGAGATGGTTCTTTAAAGAACCTTTGACTGAATGGTTCTTTGTGGAACCAAAAATGGTTCTTCTATGGCATCGCTTGAAGGACCTTTTGAAGCACCTTTATTTTTAAGAGTGTAGCCTGTGGCTTCTGTAACTCGAATGAAGAATAGGATAGAAAAATACAACTTTTCCCAAACGAAACCATGTTCACTTCAATGTTTTGGGTTTACGGTAACATGCACTGACCTCAAAAGCACTAAACTAAGCATTTGTGTCACTGTGCCCAAGCTGTCAGTTACTGTTAGTCAATGTTTCAGTGTTTTTCCTCTTTGAATTTCTAGTTAAACTTCAGAAGCGATTGCTGTATTTGTTTGGTGCATTAAGGACGCAGCAGTAACCTGACAAGTCCGGCTGTTCTACAATAATTAAATGCTGACGCTGTTAAGAAATTAAATATGTTTATGTAATAATTTGAAGGTTTTTATATCTTTAGAATGGAAAAGACAAGTCATGTCTCCTGGTACTACTTTCTATTTATATTACATTTTGATGACATAACGCATGCATTTGTAATGCACTTCAAAGTCCACATAAAAGTTCAAACAGATGCATGCATTATAATGTGATATAGATCCTCACAGTGCTATAGGTTTATAAAACCCTTTGTTACAAACTATTTATAATGCACTTCACATTGGAGGGAATGCATCATTCTATATAGATTTTCTGCTGCTGTCTTGTGTCTGGGATTTAGTGCACGGCAACATTTCTTGATGCATTATACAGACACATTTCCATTGTAAATTAAATAACAAAGCTGGAATTATTTAAATGCCATGCAGTTTCAAAAGCTTAATGCCGGTTTCGTCATTTTTAGTGCAGAACTTCATTAAATCATGGTTTTATTTCCACCGGAAGATAAACATCTCGCAAGACTCGTACCCCAGAAAAAGATCCATGTTGCTTCTAGAACATGGAGTCGACTCATGAGATCTAACCCACTTTTTCCTCCACTTGAGAGAGACGCTGATGTGAACTGGATTAAAATCATTAAGATGGAATCAAAATCATTTGTGGTGCTTATATCAATTGTGCCTTTCTTGCAAGATGAAAAAATTGATTTGTATTCCTTTTTAAAAGGATTATGCTTTTCACTACAGTCAATACAAGGAATTTGGGTTTTTATGGGTTGGACAATGACTATACATTCTAATTGTCTAATTTTTCATGCCCCTAAAGCGCCAAATCCAAAAGCCTCCTTTATAGTTGATGCAGTTTCTGAAGTATCCTGTGGTGGGACATGCAATAAGTCACTAAAACTGCTCTTAAAAAGAATTTCTTCTATAATTAATTTACATGCAATGTTATGACCTTATACTAACTGAGGTTACATGGAATAGTTGGTCACACCACAGGACCATTTAAAATGAAGTAATGAAGACACAAAAGCGATTAAATGCTGTGAATTTCTGCCGTGACATGCATTCACTCGTTCCAAAGTACTAAACGTTTTTGGAAGAAGTCTCTTATGCTCACCAAGGATGCATTTATTTGATCAAAAATACGTATTTGATGAATATGATCAATTACAATAACTGTTTTTCTAATTTTAATATACTCTAAAATGTCATTTAATTTAGCAATGACACTGAATTTTCAGCATCATCATTACTCCAGTCTTCAGTGTCACACGATCCTTCAGATATCATGCTGATTTGCTGCTCAAAAAACATTTCTAATTATCTAACAGATGTTTTTGTAGATACCTGTAAGTTTTTTAGGATTCTGTGATGAAAAGACAACATTTATTTAAAATAGACATTTATTGTAATAATTTAAATGTCTTTACTGTCACTTTTGATCAATTTAATGCATCCTTGCTAAACAAAACAAAAAAAAAAATTCTTAAAAAAATACACATGTTTGAATGGTGGTGTACACAACTAGAAAATAAAGTAATAAATAAAGGGTTTGTAGCATGGGCTTTCATGCAGTAAATCAGGAAACACCACAGCGTCGATACATGTCACCTATAGACACAAATAGAAATGGTGAGCATATGTCTACATTTGATATCATCTGCCTGACCTAGTTAGGATATGAAAGCTTGGATCATTTAAATGATAATTCTTACCTTCCTTTCAAAGGCAATTTGGGTCCTCCTGCTGCTATTAATATCATGAACTGATTGACTTCAGTGTAATCAGAAAATCAGGTGAATCTACTTTAACATGAGCCAGTGATAACAGCATGTAAGTTTAAAGCTCTTATTCAAACATCACTTTGAAATTCATATACACACAGACATCCATAGACGAAGATATGAAGAGACATTTGATCAATATAATATACACACAGCTGCTATGAATTATGCAATAGAATCTCTGTTAGTCAATGCAGTTCGATAAGTTACAGCAAGAATGCACAGCTCAATCCAAGTTGCACAACATGTCTCAAGTGCATTATATTACCAGAAACCTGAAGACTGATTAGAGATTGTTTTATTTAAGTGCTTTAGTTCAGGAACCGAAGCCAGTGGGAGTCCTGATGTTCTCCATGCAATCACTTCTTTATGGAGAAAGTCAATTCTGATAACATTTCACACAGCTCACCTCAATTACCAATTTTAACACGTTACCTAACTGATGCCAGCTGTGAGCGCTCTTGTTTCATTAGTTCAGGGTATTGCTAAAGACGCACATAACCACATTTTTTGCTACCAGAATACAGTACGGTCGTTATTGTAGCTTATTCTAAACACAATCCGCCCACTCAGACAGGAAGAGACCGTCTGATTGACATGTAAAGCTTTTGGCGGCGTGTTTATCTGAAGAGGATGATATCATGAATCTGTAAAGTAGCATTTTGCATGCACAAACCTGAATGTTTGCTGGGTATAAGGAGATATTTCATGCATTTATCACTCTAGCTCGCTGCTTAGCTTCCTATATGATAAACCCATCTTGCTCTTTTTGCATAATTCACTGTTATATATCACAACTCTTGTATAGGGCATGTGTTCTTGTAATGGCAGTCCCTACGTTATGTAACCAAGTATTGACGTTGAGCTGAAAGTGGAGGATTTTGCAGGAAATGGTTTATTGGTTAAGGTAATAACCTCACACATACAGTACGCATATAAAGAGTGCATTTATTTGTTATGTTGTGGCTTAAAGCCTGTAGAGAGTGTCCAGGGTAATCTCAGTCCACATAATGAATACGAGCACGTGGTCTGGCTCTGCGAGGCGCTCAGCTGCCAGTGTTTCCCAGCTCCAAGGTGCAGGAAGCGAGTGGTAAGAGGAAGTGGGGACTGGGAAGCGTGAGCTCTTTAATTCTGCACCAGGGGAAAACCCTTCTCAATTTCTGTGTGGGTAGATTATGGGTTATAAGTGTGCAAGCGTGCGCACATGTATTATGAAGGAGCGTGCATGTGTGTGTGCATGGCTTTTTTTGCACTCAAGTGGATGTTGGAGTATGTATGTCAACTGCGAATAGACACAAGTGTTTGTTTTTCCATTGGCTTGCACTGTATGTTGGAGGGAAGGGGTCAGCCGTGTAGAGTATCACGTTGTGTGTATGTGTGTGTGTGTGTGTGTGTGTGTGTGTGTGTGGTGTGTGTGTGTGTGTGTGTGTGTTTATTGAGCACCTGGTGTGATAAATGAGACACAGAGGTAGGGGATCCTTTTCCTCCCATGTGGAGCAGATTGCATGTGTGTCTAGGCTTGCCTGACTTTGACAGCTCCTATAGGATGCATTGGGGTATTGGGGGAGGGGGCAGAAATCCAGTTGTTTGGAAGCATTCAGCACATTGATTAAAGCACTTTAGGTGTTTTACACCAGCAAACAGGTTTGCTTGTTGGCTTTATATCTACTTTATACTGCTGTTTACATCATATGTTCAAAATATAATATAGTTTTAAAGGAAGTTCACCCAAAAATTTAAATTCTGTCATCATTTACTCACCCTCATGTCATTCCAAACCTGTATGACCTTCTTTTTTTTTGGTGGAACATAGCAGATGATATTTCACAGAATGTCCAGGGTGCTCTTCTTGATGATGGTGACTGGAGCTGTAGAGATACAAAAATAATGCATCATATAACCCTATTGTATTATACTGATTGTGCATTTTCATTGTTTTCCTAAGCCACACTTTTATTTTCTTATTTTTATGTATTTTTTAACTTTATTTATTTATCTATCTATTGTATTAAGTTGATAATGTCTTTTGTTTTGCTTTTTCTTCTTTGAAGTATTGTCCTAAAACTCATACATTTTTTAATAAAACAATGTAAAAAGTAAAAGTAGTCCATACAACTTCTGCACTATATTGCAAACATTCTGAAGCCATACAATGCTAATCCATATTTAATACAAATTGATGTCAATGATAATACACTCAAGAACCACTGACATTTGACCTCAGACCTGGCATATTTTTTTCTGTCTTCTGGACATTTTTAGATTTTGCCAGCCCTAGTCTTCATTACACTATCAAAAGTTTGTAATCGGGAAGATGCACAAATGTTTTCAACATTGATCATAATCAGAAATGTTTTTTGAGCATCAAATCAGCATAATACAATGATTTCTGAGGGATCATGTGACACTGAAGACTGGGGTAATGATGAATGCTGAAAATTCAACTTTGCCATTTTATATTATAATAATCTTTCACAATATTACTGTTTTTGGTGTATGTCTGATAAAGTAAATGCATCTAACTCAAATCTGTATATGCAAGTTTCGTTAAAATAAATTCTGTCATTTGATATGCTAAACAGCACGGAAAGCCATCATTTGGTTCTGCTGTAGAAATTGTACTGTATATTAGCACTTAATTGCCGTGTTTATTACACAGCACTCAAGATGTTACTCAACTGAATCTTTCATTTACTGCTGGAATTGAAAGTCAGCGTCAGTCATGATGAGTCACTACAAAGAATCTCTCTGGGAAACAGCAAATTAATATTTATTTGAGCCACAGAATAAAGGAAATGTCATCCTTCTGTTTGTTTTCATACTGCTAACTGCAGAAAGATTCTCATTGACATGCCTAATGCCAGACGTTCAAATGCATCTCATCTGCATCGGCCTATGTTCCCTGCGTGTTCAGTATGTTGACTGATGTGATCTCCATGACAAGCTTTCTTCGAAGCCATCTGCAGCTGATGAATTGAAACAGTTGATGTCCTCTGGCAGCAGCAGCATGTAGATAACTCTCACTGATGAAAGAATGGATGAACATGCAGACAGTCTGTGGAGTGTGTCTCACACAGCACCCCGCTGACAGAGTAACGTTACGGGAGGTGCATTCATGTCGCATACACACATGGTCCCCTCCCAAGGGCATATCGGGAAATAACCTAATAGACAGGAGGGGGATTAACCAATCTCAGTCCATTCATTACACTGACAGAGCCCTGAAGAGGAGAGGTGGAGAGAGAGAAATAAAGAAAGGTGAGTTACAGCCACTAATCTCCAGTGCTTCTCTTTCCCCCGACCTTCACCCTTCATCTCCAAACTGGGTCATGTATATATATGCATGTTTTTGAAAGAAGTCTTTTACGCTTTTCTTACGCATTTACAATTGCACATTTTCCACTGAAAATTTGTCATGATCCTACTGAGACCACTTGACAATAAATCCCACAATTGGCTATTGATTGAAGTGCTTACACAAATCACTGCCAGACTGGTGATGTGTAAAAGTTTTGTTTTGCTTTTCCCACAGATAAAAATTAATGTCATAATTACACAGGACAATGCACTAATTTTGCTTGTTCGTTCTCTTCTAGTTGCAATATTTCTTCATGAGAAGTTACAATCTTTTTAAAGCAACTGTTTGTTTGTCTGTTTATGTATATGCTTCATGTGTACATATGTGGGAGTGTACTGTACCTGTGTGTATGTCATATTTCCCCATGGTTGAAATGGTTGGCAGGGTTGAGGAGGTGTCAACGATTACTCCCAAGGAAATAGGTGTCCAAGTCAGTGCTGTGTGTTTGTTTTTCTAATTACCATGGCAACAGCTGTTCTGATTGGTAGCACTGCCTAATTAGCAGGGGTAAGAAAAGAAGATGCTCAAGATGCCATGCATTTAATAATATCGCCAAAACAAGTGGCATTATTCTATATAAAAAGAGAAGATGCGTTTGGAATGAGTTTTCAAATTGAGGTATTGAAGCTCTTAAAACGGACTCTCTTAAAATCATTTTTCACCAAAAATCTGGGGAAAAAGTGAACTTTTTTTTACATTTGCTTAAAGAAAATAAAGTGTATTTTTAAGATAATTAACATTGTGTTTCCATTATGACATTTCCATTAGGTCATTATCATTATATCGCTAACTTCCATTCTTCAAGAAACTGTATGTAAGCTTTTACCTTGAAATATCAGTTTCAAAATCATTTTGATGATACGCCGAGTTCTAATAAGGCGAATGGCTTGTGTTGCTTTCCAATGCTCCAAATTAAAGGGCGAACTGCTTCATGGCAGCAACAAATGCACGTGCACAGCTATCCACTTTCATTACAACAGTGGTATTTTTATGACAGTAAATTCCACTCACTTAACTGTAGGGGGCTCTAAAGTCGCAAAGATATACAAACGAATGTGTGTGTGTGTGTGCGCTTGTTTATGTGGTTTATGAGGACACACATTTGTATAATGACATGGGTTTGACAAAGTGAAGGTGATTTAAGAGGATACTTTCTGTGTCCCCGTAATTCAAAAGGCTTAAAAACATGCTAAATTTTTTTATTTAGTTATTTATTGAAAATCTAAAAATGCAGAAAGTTTCCTGTGATGGGGTAGGTTTAGGTATAGGGTTGGTGTAGGGCGATAGAAAATACAGTTTGTAGAGTATAAAACTAGATATGCCTATGGAGAGTCCCTATAAAAAATAAAAACCCATGTGTGCGCGTGTATAAATATATACATTTTAAAGTATCTAAATATCATGGCAGTATTTGTTCTGCCGTCTGTCACGGTCTTGCTGTGCCAGAGAACAGGCAGGATGACGAGGATGCAGGATACAAGAACACTAATAAATTCACAATAGGAGCACACGCACAGGGTAACATTAACAATAACTAACAAACTAGAACACAATGGACAGGAACTGATATAGGGCAGATAACGAGGGGCAGACAGGTGAGCACAATGAGGAGATTAACTAATAATGAGAACAGGAACAACCAAATAAGGACACAGAGGGAGAAACCACAATAGACAGTCCACAGGGGTGTGGAACAGTCAACGAGTAAATGACTTAACATTTTTAAAAAACTTTGAATTGTAGAATCATAAATTTTTATGAGAATCTCAAGCCAATAATATAATACTTGAGAAAATAGCAAATAAATAAGTAAATAAACAACAGTAAGTAGATTTTTTGGTGGGGGGGTGGGGGGGGGGGGGGGCGTTTGTGTTGTGCTTAAGTGTCATGAAAATTGCATAATAATTTTACATAAAAGACAGAGACAATATGTCACACAGCCTGGCCTCTTTTTGAAATTTTCATTACACACAGTAGCCTAGATAATAACCGACCAGCAACTGAGTATCACAATCATCACACAGATCAATTGCCATTCTTTTGTTAGCACTAGGCCAGTCTGGATAGGAAATACTTCTACTATCCTGCACTGACCTCCTTGACCAATGTGAACATGTAATGATCTCCAGCTTACGTGTTCACTGGCGGTGGCTTCCTGATCAGTGACCCCAAAACCCCATCGATTTCTGCTTTTGCTCACCAGCGAATAGTAAATTAGTGGCACAGAGGCCTTGCCGTCACCAAGCTAATATTTGCTGGACTGCAGACACTGTACGTCAAAGTACTTAATCTGTATTTTATTTCCCTCACAGTTGTGGTCTATCGTATTTTCGGCTGCACTTAGAATGCAAGAATTCATCACCAAAGCCAGCCATTGAAAGAATAGCTTCACTTAATTTCAATTCTGATTAATAATGCATTACTATTTGCAGGCTCATACAGAGGACGACAAAAAATGCTCATGAATATTTAATTACCCTGAGCTCTTCTTTTACAAAGATGAATCCCCCCTGTGCTCTCTGCTGCTGTGCAAATAACCAGTTAATTTTGTGGCTAGTCAATCCCCGCTTGTACAATCATGACGGACATCAGCAACAGATCACATGGAGAACCCATGCCATTATGGGGAAGTCGTGGCCTAATGTTAGAGAGTCGGACTCATAACCCAAAGGTTGTGGGTTCGAGTCTCGTATTGGCAGGGATTGTAGGTGGGGGGAGTGTATTTACAGCGCTCTCTCCCACCTTCAATACACGACTGAGGTGCCCTTGAGCAAGTGAGTCACAATTTGAGCAAATGCTCCCCGGGCGCCGCAGCATAAATGGCTGCCCACTGCTATGGGTGTGTGTTCACGGTGTGTGTGTCACTGCTGTGTGTGTGCACTTGGAAGGTTTAAATGCAGAGCCTAAATTCCGAATATGGGACACCATACTTGGCCACACGTCACTTCACTTATCAGAAAGGGGGACTGCTTAACATGAGCTCAGGAATGAGGACACATATACACAAACATAATTACGGACACAAGTTCCCTCTTGAGTCGAGGACCGGTGCGTGCTTGAATAAGATGAAGAGAGAGGGTGAGATTGGTGTAGGAGAGTGCTGCCATCTTAGCAGCTTTGTGATGACGATGGTGAAGGCTAAATCTGTAGTACTCACCCTCTCCTCCCTGTGTGTCAAAGCGCTCATTTATTGAAGATAAGATTGAGTGCAAGGGACACATTAAGGCTCACACAACATCAGTCTTTTCAAATCTGGGGGGGGGGGAAAGCAATTCTAGTAGTGTTTGAAGGATTTATCTGTGTCCTTGCAAAAAGATTATTCATAATTGTATAAATGTGCCTTTATTGCTTCTGTAGTGGTGAAGGTTCTTCTATTGAACACCACAGGAAGCAGAAATGAAGAGCCTTTGGAGAAAGTTTAGATTTGGATTATGTTTACACTGTATTATTCATACTGCACCGTGATTACATTGAGCAAATTTTTTTTGTTTCTTTGTTTGTGGTTTAATAGCTAACGCCTATCTTTAATTTTTAAAAAAGACTCTGGTCGTGAAGAAAGAAAAAAAAAAGATTTTAAATCACCGCCAGACTGACAGCGTTCACAATTTGACAGAACATCCAGGTAAAAACGGCTAATTGCGAAGATGTGATTCTGTTCAGCAGATACAGGTCAGTCAGTCTCTACATGTTTTGCTGCCACCGCTTCAGTACCATGGAGAGCTCCGTTTTCTTCATAGGAACGCTCAGCCAATCAACGCTTTTCTCAGACAAAGCCACAAGAAAATAATTCATGCCTTGCTTAAGCAATAACCAGTTTGTTGTATAAAAACAGGAGGCAATTGTTTACGCCGTGCTATCTTTGCAAAAATGACAAAACAATGACCCGTGAGTAGTTTAAACATTATTGGCATAATTTGTTCTTCTTCCTTTTGTAAACAAAACAGTGCATGGCATTTATGTCATTAAGGTTCTGCTGAGATTCTAATGAGACACAACTGGCTTAGCCAAAAGACTTTTGAAAGTTTTTCCTGTATTGCATTTGTCATATGCAAGTGATAATGACAGTTTTGTCGATTCGCAGTCTGTTAAGAATATAAAAACTACCATATTGTTTGCCTGACGAGGTAACCATAGCAACATTAAGCTTTCCATTCAGTATTGAAGTGAAAACGAGATTTATATATAAATATAATCACCAAAAAAGGTGACAGATGACTGTTAATGAACTGCCCTAGAGGTTTAAAAGGACGATTTTGGTTGCACAAAAAAGAACCCCATATCATAGAACCTCTCCACTCCAGTACTGCTTGAGAGAGCGCGTTTTTGGAACTGTTGCCATCGTATAATCTCGAGTCGCGTATTGGACACTTTGTGAATGATTTGCGTCGTGCGCGCAAGGCAAAACACAGAGTAGATGCTCTTGTCTTGTTGGGCTCCGATTGGGCGAGTGGTGGAAATGTGTCAGGCATATGCTCGCCGTGGGCGGGAGTAGACGTGTGTTTATAAAGCTCCGTGGGGCGGCGACGGTGTGTTAAAAAGCAAACGAGAGCGCACGACAGAGAAACCCTCGGTTCACCCGATGTTAGGTAGGGGAGGCGGGTCGCCCTCTGCCGCTCCGTCTCCTCACCTGTATGGATGACCACTACAACCTCATCGACTCGCCCTCAGCCAGCCACAGAGGGACCAACGCAGACAACCACGGTTACGCGGAGACGGAGAAGGACATCATGACAGTTGTGGCGTGCGACAACATGCTGGAGGAAACCGCGGCGCTGCCCAGTCACCTGTCGCTGGAACGATACGAGCCGGACCACGAGTGCTGCGAGAGAGTGGTCATCAACATCTCGGGGCTGCGCTTCGAGACGCAGCTGAAAACTTTCAATCAGTTCCCGGACACGCTGCTCGGAGACCCGAAGAAAAGGATGCGCTACTTTGACCCGCTCAGAAACGAGTATTTCTTTGACAGGAACCGACCCAGCTTCGATGCCATCCTCTACTACTACCAATCCGGGGGGCGCATTCGGAGACCCGTCAACGTTCCCATTGACATCTTCTCGGAGGAAATTCGCTTTTATCAACTTGGCGAGGAAGCCATGGAGAAATTCCGCGAGGATGAGGGCTTTATCAAAGAAGAGGAGCGACCGCTGCCAAACCATGAATTTCAGAGACAGGTTTGGCTTTTGTTTGAGTACCCAGAGAGCTCTGGTCCTGCCAGAGGCATTGCTATTGTGTCTGTTTTGGTCATTTTGATTTCCATTGTTATTTTCTGCTTGGAGACCCTGCCTGAGTTTAGGGACGACAAGGACCCGACTACTGTCTCACCTATTGCGAATGCCACTGGCCCTTTCGTGTCCAGTACTTTCACAGACCCTTTCTTTGTGATCGAGACCCTTTGCATCATCTGGTTCTCTTTCGAACTGCTCGTGCGATTCTTCGCGTGCCCCAGTAAGGCTACTTTTTCCAAAAACATCATGAATATCATTGATATCGTGGCTATCATTCCTTACTTCATCACTCTGGGGACGGAGCTGGCCGAGAGTCAGGGCAACGGCCAGCAAGCTATGTCTCTGGCCATCCTCCGCGTGATCCGTCTGGTGAGGGTCTTTCGCATCTTCAAGCTCTCGCGCCATTCCAAAGGCCTCCAGATTCTCGGCCAGACCCTCAAAGCCAGCATGCGGGAGCTGGGACTCCTCATCTTCTTCCTCTTCATTGGGGTCATCTTGTTTTCCAGCGCAGTCTACTTCGCCGAGGCCGATGACCCTACCTCCAGTTTCAGCAGCATCCCTGATGCTTTCTGGTGGGCTGTGGTTACCATGACTACAGTCGGCTATGGGGACATGCATCCAGTAACCATTGGAGGCAAAATTGTGGGATCTCTGTGTGCCATCGCTGGTGTGCTGACCATTGCGCTGCCCGTACCTGTCATCGTGTCCAATTTCAATTACTTTTATCACCGGGAGACTGATGGGGAGGAGCACGCGCAATACCTCCACGTTGGCAGCTGTCAGCATCTCAACTCCACAGAAGATCTGAAACGGACTCAGAGCACGTCCTCCCTCAGTAAATCGGAATATATGGTCATAGAGGAAGGAATAAATAGCACTTTCAAACAGCCAAACTACTCCAACCAGAACAATCAAAACTGCGTGAATATTAAAAAGATTTTCACAGACGTGTAAATCATGTACAGTGCCAGATAGTCTTACGGTAATCACCATGATGGCACCAGTGCGAATGCGAGGTGCTGCGTTATTAGGGTACAACGGGGCTAAAAGCCCCCGTTTGAGGGAAAATGTGTTTTTTTGTTGTTTTTTTTTCAGTCGGGTCCCAAAGTATATGGCAGTTGAAAAAAGATTTATTTTTACTGAATATAGATGGGGGGATATATAATTTGTATAAAGTTAATGCTACAAGTAGTTTGTTTTGATTAAATAAAATATATAAAGGCAGCTAGAGGGAAGGAATTTGTCACCATATGCAAATACTTTTGATATAGCAAGATATTTTAGAGTAACATTTAAATACATACTTCAGCAAATGGTGAAGCTGTTTTCAGTTTATTTACTCGCTTTTGGCATTTCATGGAGCTACAGTATAATTGCAGTCAGATTTCATATTGTAACTATAGGAGTTAATATAAATCCACTTTGCACATATGTAACAAAATTATTCCCTCCCAATTACAGAATACAATTAAGTTGCACTACAGGTAATCTGCATTATCATCCTTTACCAACTTTGCCAGAGTTTTTGGCTATTCAACAGGTACTGAAAACTGAAAGTCTTGAGATGTATAAAATAATTGTAATGATTTCTATTAGCTACATCAATCTGAAAAAACAAAATAAATATTTTGTTCCTACACACCTTAAGTTTCAGAAATCTGAAGAAAAACACTTCAAAATCAGTCTTTTGTCATTGCATTATGAATCAGGACACTTGGAGACAAACAGGTGTTTAGGAAAGTACTGTGGTAGTTTTTGTTGCTATTTAGTGTTTTGGGAGTATGTAAATCACAAGGGCCTTTTACCCTGGGGGGCCTTTAGATCCGTTGTACCCTACATCTTATGGACAAGCCAGCATATTACACTAAAGTAAAGCAGGGCACTTTTTTTGGTAGAAAGGTGCCAAACTCCGATTCACGTGTTGCATTTGTCTACAGCACAAAGGATAAGGTTCAGGTCAGGGACTAAAAAGAAGAAGCACCCATACTGCAAATATTGTGCTCGTAAGTCTGCGTTTGTTATCAGTGTTAACATATAATCATCATAATACGTTAGTATTTGCAATATCTTACGTTTTGTGGCAAAGTGAAACAACCGAATATGGGTCGCTGTT
Organism: Sinocyclocheilus anophthalmus; assembly: GCA_018155175.1. Classification (NCBI taxonomy): domain Eukaryota; kingdom Metazoa; phylum Chordata; class Actinopteri; order Cypriniformes; family Cyprinidae; genus Sinocyclocheilus; species Sinocyclocheilus anophthalmus. The sequence goes on from JADLZN010007478.1 coordinate 92,678, forward strand.
AATGTGAGCAAACTGAAGATAATGCTGTGTTAATCATATGTATTTTGTTGAATATACGGGTGATTCTTCAATTAGGGGAACTAGATGGAAAAAAAATTTTTAATAGATTTTAACATGTCTCTTTAATTGCTTTTTCCTCATTTTAAGAGTGCTGAAATGCTAAATTTGTCAGAATTGTTTCCTACCCATACTTTTTAACGTTTCTTCTCACGTAATTTATCAAATGCATTCAAAAAGGAATTTTTTTAAAGTATTTTTTAAATTAAATTGCAATTTATGTGTAAAATTTGCTAATATTTTATAACAAAGAATTACATGTCCCCAATACTGCTGTCATTTTTTAAAATTAATAATTTTTTTCTTTTTTTTTAAGAGAATTTTTCTTAGTTTTGAAGGTACATGACAGAATATCATTAATTTTAGGAATTAAAAAGAAATCATGACCTTAGAATAGGTTTATATTAGGTGTCCTAACCAAACATTATTATTTGTCCATTTTAATTCTGAAACGATCCATTTTTGTATTTTTATTAATTATGGCAATTGGCTCATAACTGGCTTAAAACTTTTTTCTCAAGTTTATTAAGGCCATCTGATCTGCATTCCATGATAATTAATATAAATTAACATAGATTTCAAAAAGTGCCCCTAATTGAAGAATCACCAAAACATCTCATGAAGTGCAGACTTCATTTAAACGCAATGAATGTGGGGGAAAAATACTATACGTTTTGTTAATAATGTAATCAAAACTTTGTGTGTCTATTGAATCTGACTTGCTTGTACCAAAAGAAATTGGTTAATACTAAATGAAAGCAAATATATCGTTATTTTGTGATCAAGTTGTGCAAAAATGTAGTCATCTCCAGATTATGTAAAACTCAAATCACGTCTAGCCTAAAAATAGAGCATTCGAGATTTCCCTCAAAGTGAGACGTCACAACGCTTCTGGATTCTGGGGGAGGAAAGAGGAAGCATCTGAAAAGGTGGCTCGGATCGGGGGGGGAAGCATGTCGGACTCATCGCCACATGGCATGGGAGACTACCAGATCAGAGACTGAAAGACTGAGAGATCACGCCTTGAGTCCGCCTTGTGATGCAGTCTCCATGGCGACTACAGTTTCCTGGGTAACCCCCGTTAATGTTACCATGACATCCTCCCCTGTTGTCAGAGCAACGCTCCAGATGGTTCACAAAGCCTGACTGGCAAAATAGAGCGCGAGAATTTCCATCAGAAAAGGATCTCGATCCTTTATTGGATGTATCTCTAACATTTTACAGCCTTGGTCTAGCATTTAAAAATGATGTAAAACAGCTTCTGCAAATAATTTGCATAACCCTGGGTTTGCAAGCCATCCAGAGCCGATGCACTCCCACATATTTCCCTTTTGTAATCTTTTACAAACGACTGAATGTGTTGCATGTGCATAATGATTGATCTTGACAAAACGGACCGAAAAGCATTCTGTGCATGCAAAATGCATGCATGGCTTCGGTGCATGAAGTAGGTTGTGGTGGATTGTTATTGTCGCCTGTGGCTCGGTTGCTTTCTCTTTGTAGCTGTCCAAGCATGATTGTGTATAGGTTATGGGCCCACTCAGGCATTCCCTATTTGGTTCTCCCGTGGAGTAGACAGGACGAGAGGTGCAGCGTGAGCTGATTACCGGAGGTTTCACGCTGACACTCCCGTCGATGGGTGTTAGAGGCTGCGCGGCAGTCCGCCAGACACTTTCCAAGCGCTCAGTCAGAGACAATCATTCTCAACCCGTAGACCTGTGCTCTTCACTCACAGTCATCTGTGCTCTCCGCCCTAGTCGTCATTTCACACTACCTACAAATAGAGCAGCAACAGAAGACAAGCATGGCTGTTATTAAATTCATTCATAAAGAAAACAAGTACAAACAAATTATTTTTAAATCAAAACAAATCTACATGTAATTTATTGCTCAATTGAATCTAATTACATGCACACTTTCATAACACCAGATATATGTGATGCTTATTTGACTGGTATGAATCAAATAGGTACTTGCTGACTTGTTGCTCAGTGCTGCCATCAAGTGACGCGTTCGTGCAACAGAACAATCACTGCTCTGTTGACAAAGTATTCCTGTGCAAATCTGGGAAGGTTTAACTTTGCCATCTAGACCCTAGAAAGAACATAAATTAAATTAACATGAAATATCTGGCAACAATGCTATTTAGATGTACTAAATGCTTTTATTTGTCTAATGCAGGGGTTTTTGATCTTTTAGATGCCATGGACCCCCAAATGTGATCTAACTCGTTTGAGGGACCCTCATGCTAAAATTTAAAAGGCATCTATAGTTTTTTGGATAAAGAGCATATTTATATTGTGAAAAATGTATATTATGAATATGTCTGCACTGTAAATAATTTTCACCTATTTCAACCTATATATACAGTATATATCCTACTTAAGCTCAGTTGCTGCAAGTATCGTCCGCACAAGCAACGGGCATTGTGAGTTGATCCTGTCATTTTGAACGGAAATTACCAACCTTATTCTGCCGTCATTTTTACAAAATAAAATAATATTTAGAAAATGTTTAACTTCTATTAAGTACTTTTAGATAATGGTATTTTATTAATGAAAGGACTGACTGTTTTAAATTTAATATTTAATTTGTAAATCATTTATTTATTTACTTTTCTGTAGGCCTATTTATTAGAATCAATTTGTATTTATGTATTTTTTTTTAATATTTTAATTATATTTTTTTTTTATATCATGTTTTTATTAAATGAATCTACAACATTATTTATGCATTTATTTAATTTTTAAACCTTTAAACCATTGTTTTTTAAACCCCTTAGCAGTCCCTTGTGGCCCACTGGTCTAATGTATGTGGAAAAAAACTACCAAACTAAATTTAGCCCAATTTATTGTTCCCTCCATCCTCAGATCTTTAAACTGTTTTCCCATCACTCTGACACATTCCAGCATTCTTGTGACTAGGAAGGGCTCGTCTGTGATCAGCTGTGAAGGATGATTTCTTATTATAGTGTATGTGTGTTCGTTTGGTGCCTGTGCTGACTCTCACATTTGCTAGCTGTTATATCCGAGGTGTTAACACAAAGAGCTTGCTGTCTGAGATGTTGTGGCTAGCATGACACCAGGTTGACATCTTCATCCTAAGACTCACAAATCCATTAACTCTTTCATAAAGGGTGCTTATAACTGTGCCTTCTTCGACTAAGTTAAGTGCCTTTTGTGTTTCTTTCAAGGAAACAACCTGGACGTCTGTTCACTGGAATTCTGGAGTTTGCTGACGACAGATATTAGGCTAATATGAATGAAGACAACATTTAAGGTAAACCTCTTGTACTTTTTCTCGATATTGTTTTGAAATTCAACATTATTGATGTGCACTAAAATGCAGATTATTCTTAGCATAACTGTTTAACCCTAACTGTTCACATACAGTATGCTGTCAAAACAAGAAAAGTTAAAACCTTTAACTTTAAATTAGGCAATTTTAATAAGCAATTGCTCTCTAGTCAAACCTCTTTATTTATTATCAAAAACAATAAGACGGATATTGTGAAATATTATTACAATTTAAAAATCTTTTATTCCTGTGATCAAAGCTGAATTTTCAGCATCATTACTCCAGTCTTCAGTGTCCTTCAGAAATCATTCTAATATGCTTATTTGCTGCTCAAGAGAAACTTTCTTATAATTATCAGTGTTGAATATTTTTGTGGAAACAAAATGAGTCTTTGATGAATAGAATATTCAAAATAACAGCACTTATTTTCAAAAGAAATTTCTTGTAGCATTACATGTTTCTACTTTTTTCACTGTGACAGTTTTTAGAATGCATCCTTACTGCACCAAAAATGAATTTCTTTTTGTACATACTAGGAAAGTTTAATAAAAGCGATCAAATATATTAGGGCATAATCTTTTTGTTTATTTTCTGTCCCAGATGGGTGCTTTTATATTGGCCATGTCTGTTGTTGGAAGAATACATGTATTAGTTTGGCATGAAATGTATTGTGGTGAATGAAATTATTTATGCAATCATGGGTTTGGAATTTGCATATGAATGCCCTGTTGCCAATGCTAGCTAAAAAAAAAAAAATAAAGTCTAACACTCGTAATTCACATTTAAATGAAATATACAGTATTTATGGAAACAACAACATCTCAGTGGTGCCCTGAACAAAAAGAACCGGTGCGATAACAAACCGGATCTATCAGAGCTTTGTTTCTGGTTCCAAATGCTCCCTTCAGTGTAACGACTAACAGGAACCGTTTTCCTTTTATAATAGACAATACAATTATACATTTGGTTCCCTGTTTAACGATATTATGCATACACAAAAAATTTTGTTTTTTACCTTAAACCTTGAAGGCTTCCCATAATAGAAGGCAGATCTTTTCATTTAGGCTTTGTAATTCCTGCCTTGATTCTTAAATTCTGTCAAGCCTCCTCGCCTTGTTGTATTACTGGAGCAATTTTACCACCGTATTTTGGTTTAGGTGTTAGGGGTTGGTTGGCCACTCCACAACGTGTTAATAATCGCCTCTATCCATCTCGCAACATCGCTCTTGAGTGATATAACTGTCTAATCATTGTCACCGGAGGTGCTTGCTCTGCTTCATTTCCTTAATTACTGGGAGACGAGGTCAACCTGAAAGGGAGAGTGAAGATAACTGTGACAGGAGACATTATCTCAATGCAGGAGCTTGCGCTCAAGTAGGCCGTTAATATATAAAGTCCCTTTTCAGCCCTTGAAAAAGATTGTGTTTTTCCCTCTCACTTGAGCGTGTGATTAAAGCTGCTATCATTCACTTGTTCCACATCCAGCAGCGGAATTAACTTTTGCGTGTGTCTGTTTTTCTGCAGTCTTCGGGGGAAGATCCCCACGCAGTGCCTGGCCACGACCCTTAAATGGATTCCGTTTACCTGTCTGGCTTACCAAAACAGAACTGAACCCCCTTTCCACCTTCAACGACACAGAATCATCCCGCATATCTCTACTGCCACTCTCATTTACGTCGTGGCTGAATCACCGTTACAACCGCAACCTCCAGAAGTGGACCTTTTTTGGGTGAACTTCCTGCAGGTTCACATTTATACTAAAGAAAGCAATACGAAGAACGAACTGTTTAACTGGTGGTGGACATGAACTGTTGGATCTCTTAAGAGACCACTCACTGCAGATCTTAATCAGTTGTTTTCTGGTGTCCATCATTCTTTACAGTTTGCTGTTGTTTTGTGCAATGTACCTACGAGTGACCAATTAAATCGTCGGAAAGATTTTTTTTGGTCTCATGTTGCCTAATATACTCGAATGATGGAATTCGCCATTCTGAAGTCCTTCATTCCATATACTCTTCCCTAGAAAAGGGATTTAGACACCGTAAGAAACTTAAAAAATGTGTGAATGTCACTGCTTCGACAACAAAATATCAACCATCGCAACACTCTTCAAGCAAAAGAGCATGTGCACAACAGAGAAAGTTTTTCCTCAGGTTTTTAAATGATAAAAATAGTAGATGAACTGTTCAAAGACTCATTTTCAACTACAATTGAAAACTTTAATAATGCTTTTGGCTGTACATTTGTACAATGACCATTGTCCATTTCGATTCCTGACAAACCATGAAAAAAATAAGCACTTTTAGAAAATACATCCACAACAAAACATGAATATGTAAATTGGTGACGTCATGTTTTCATGCAAACATCACGGTTTCAATCCTATATGTTGAAACCCCTGACCACAAAACATTCTTAATGGTCCTGGTGTATAAATTTGAGCACTAGCCAACAATAACATTGTCATGCTCAAAGTATAGATTTTTCTTTATGTGCAAAAATAATTTGGAATATTAAGTAAAGAGCAAAGAATGCCTTGGCTATCCTAATTTGGACGCGTTAAAGCGATTTTTTTCAATATTTTATTTTATATTGCACCGTCAGATTCCCAGATTTTTTCAAATAGTAATATCTCGGACGAATATTGTCCCCTATGCGAACAACCATACATCATGGAAAGCTATTATTTAGATTTCAGTTGGGCGTATAAATCTCAGATTTTAAAAAATTGACCCTTATTAACTGGTTTTGGGGTCCAGGGTCCACATAGTGTCTTGGTGCATGTGCGTATGTTTCTCCTGCACAAAGTGACCATCACGCAACTACGACCTGGCAACAATGCATAATACAGCAATTTTTTTGTAATTTTCCGCGGATTCCGTTGTGAAGGGCATCCAGTGTGACAACGTTGTCGTCTAACACAAGACAAAGGAAAACGTTTCAGATTTTTATTACATGTGTGGACATCCTAAAAATTATTGGAAACTTCTGGTTATCAACATAAAACAATCATGTTTTATAACTTATGGAGCGCCCGCCCCTTGCATCACTACAACTCGTTTTCCTCCTTTCGTTCCGTATTGATTTGCTGCAGCGTGAAGGGTCATTTCATAATGAATTTTAAATGAGCCACTCCTTGTTAAAATACTTCCTTGTTCACTGAAATGACCCATCCGGCTTCAATATATTACAATACAAATTGACTAACTTTTGTTAACGCACAATAATTAAATCCCAATTCACCGCTAATACACCTACACAGAAGGCTAAAGGCAGCTAACCGCAAACCGAAGTTCAAGACAACTTTCTAAAGATGCTGTGCATTTGTTTCTCTTATAAGAAAACTCAAGTAAGTCCTAAAGAGGCCTTAATGTGATGATTCAAAGGCTCCACTGTGTGACTTTTAGAGTTTCACCCCTTTTTGAAAGGCTGTTTGCACAACCAGGTGTCAGGTTTTGTGACTTAAGATCCATATATATACATTTTGAAGCCTCTTCTATTACAGACATAACACCAACAACTTTTCATCTAAGCTCAAATGTTTAGGACTAAAATATTGTTTTATCAAGCACCCTAGTCCACGAGTAGCATGTTTTGCCCCTAAGAGTAACTGAGGAGGGATCAGCTAGGGTTTTCAGATCTACCAAAGCGTCCCATCTGGTTGGGCATTTTTAGCCAGATGCAACCCACAGACCTTCATAACGGCCTGATTTCACATGAAACAGAGAAACATATGTTTGTGCTGTACCCAACATACCAGCGTGTTATCTGCATCATGGTCGGGAATTAAATCTGAAAAAAATTATTAACCATAGCCGAATTCACTTAATGCTTAATGCATAAACTATGTCCCTTCACTTAGCTTGCACCTTCCCTAGTTGGTCCTGAGAAGAACGAAAATGTATTATGAACATCATATCAAACCCCCCCCCACACCCTATCAACCACATACATAGCAAAACCCCAGCAAACCACTTAGACACAACCGGTGATGCAACCCGCAACCATATACTATCGCAAAAGTACAAACATCCATAACAGAACACCCTAGGTACCACCCAGAACCACTAGCACCACCTAGAAAACAACACCCTATTCCACCCACAAATACGCCTAGAACCACATATGGTAGGAAACCTCTCAAGCGGCCTCCCATAACACCCTAGGCAACCACATACCAATTCACACCCCAAAGAAACACCTAGCACCACCATAAACGCCACCAAAAACACCTTAGCAACCACCTAGTAAGACACCATTAACACCCAGAAACAACCCTTGCAACCACATACTTTAGCAACAACCGACAACACAACACGCCAGAACCCGCTAGCAACATAGAGTCTACCATAGCAACATCAAAGCAACCAACCACGACAACCTAGCAACCACTACCAAGCACACCCAACAACAGCCCACCTTAGCAAACACCAAACAATCACCCAAAACACCTTAGCAACCACCTAGTAACACCTGGAAACCACCCAGAACTCCCTAGCAACCACATACTTTAGCAACAAACTAACAAACACCTAGAACATCCTAGCCACCATTTATCATAGCAACATTCAAGCAACCACCTAGCAACCACCCAGAACACCCTAGCAACCACATACCAAAGCAACACCCAAAGCAACCACCTAGCAACACCATAACAACCACACAAAACACCCTAGCAACCACCTAGTAAGATTTTAGTAACACACAGAACACCCTAGCAACCACATACTTTAGCAACAACCTAACAAACACCCAGAACACCCTAGCAACCATTTATCATAGCAACATCTAAGCAACCACCTAGCAACCAACCAGACACCCTAGAAAACATAATGACCATCCAGTGCATCCTAACAACCACATACCATAGAAACACCTTAGCAACCACTTAGTAACAACCTAGTGACCAAACAGAACATTCTAGCATGATGGTATTGAGTTTTGCATGGAGATGAACCTCACATTTTTTTAGAAAACATGTCAACCTTTATATTATTGATGCTGATCACTGACTACAATAATGTAAAAATAAGGAAGCAGAACATATTTATGTGCATGTATTAAATCATTTTTACTGTACAGAAATAGGTATCCTCTAACAGTAAAGGACACAAGGATGTTGTTGAGTGTACAGAGGCCTCGGCAGGTGTATTCCCAGTAGTTATGTGTATGTGTGATAATAAGATCCTCCTTCACTGCTTGAATGAAACAGCTGAGCCCCAGCACTCTCACCAGGGGGCCAGATGAGGCATGTTACGTGTGTGTTGTGCAGACAAGCATACGTGTCCTCCACAAAGCCTGGGGTCTTCCCCCTCTTCCTCTCTCTCATTCTTTTCCGCTCCACCATTCACATCCCAGAAGAGTGTCATTCTAGCACTACAGTAACTCTCTCTGACAGGCTATTAAACCGCTGGAGATTGGACCGTACGATAACCACTTTAAGAATAAAAGCTCTGGGAGTTTAAAACCCCCTCTGGCCATATATAAAAAGTTGTGTGCTTATCACATTCAGTCAAAACAGCCATCTGATCTGTTATCTAATTTCATGCCACTTTGTTATCATTATGTTACGGTTCGGTGGTGGTCAGGGGCGCCGTAAGGGGGGGGGGTATTTGGTTTAAGACGATTCTAGGGGCCCGACGATGGAGGGGGGCCCCCCAAGGGGGAAACGCGCTCGTGACTTCTACCGAGGGGGAATCTCTTCACGTTTCACTCCATAATTAAAGACATTTCACATTACAAAATATTTTACTTATTAAACTCGAGTCTATTTTTAGGATCATTAATTCTCATTGCTGTACTTGAGGTTTTTTGTACCATTATATTCAGTGGTCGTCGATAATTTCCCTTATTGACCTTTTTCTATTGATTTTAGGATGAAATATGGTTTGGTGTGATTTACTCTACTAACCTTGGTCTGGTCGTTGAACTTTCAGTTGCAAGTTAATATTAACTTTAAGACAGTTCCTTATTATGGAGCTACATCAAAAAGACATTTCTTTTGTTAACATGGAATTTCATTTTCCAGGGTGTCACAGACAGTGGTATTTATGGCTGTCGGCTCTACAGGAAATGGAGTGTGAAATTGAAGGGAGACTCCAGGAGAGCATTACAGGGTTTGCCCTTGATGATACTGTACACTGAGAGAACATAGCAAAGACTTTATGATCCCCTAGATCCGAAGTTAACAGAAGAAAAAAACTTCACTTGAAATGAAAGGTTGTGGTCCTATAATAAACCACTGGATCAATACTGACCAGTATGATAAAAGATAAACAGGAAAATAGCTTCAACACTGAGAAAAGTGAAGGTCAGATGAAGGAAACTCTTCAAAATGGTTTTATAAGGAGGCATTACTCACTTCTGTCTGTTAGAGGTGACCCATTATGCAAAATACAGAAAATATTAAACAAAAATTGCTAAAAAGTTTTAAATATTTGATATTTGACATAATTTGATACACACACACACACATTATACTTTACGATTCTCCCTTATTAACTTCATTTATAATTTTGTATATTTAAATGATTTACTAAAATAACTAAATCTATTAAACTTTACAATAAGTTTATATTTGTTAACTGCATTAGTTAACATGAAATAACACTGGATTAAATAATTCAAGCTTTTATTAGGGTCTGTTCTTCCATTGTTAATTCACAGTTCAATCAGTATTAAAATCAAAAGTTGTACCTGTAAATATTATTTAATGGACCTGCAGTTTTTAACATGAAACGTTAATGTTTTAAGATTTTAAATTTAATAAGAACCTATTGCTCTTTGTTAGTTAATGCATTAACTAAAGTTCACTAAAAGGAACTTATTGTAAAGTGTTACCACATGTTAAATGTTTACATTATGCATAAAATATGAATGAACTTGCTAAAATTCAATGCTATGGTTTTCCAAAGTTATTCCAAGTGTTTTTTTTAGCATGATCCTATGTGGTTGGTAAGGTAAGCTGAGTGGTTGCTAGGGCATTTCAAGATACCTGCTAAGGTGTTTTAGGTGATTTCTAAACAGTGACCCAAAATAAAAGAACCAACCTCTAAGTCTTTGATTTTGTGGTCCGTAGTTTGGGTCTCGTCTTCAATGATTTTGTTTCAGCAATTTTATTATCTGCCAATCAAAAATAAACACAAGTGAAAGTACATCTGATTGCTGATTGGACAAGGTATTATTATTGGACAATCTGAGGTACTATCATGTCGTTAGCAAAAATTATGTGCCAAAGCTTAATACTTAAGGTTCAGGGTTTGTTCGAACCTAAGAATGAGCAGTTATAACAGGGATGCTTAGAAAGCACAGCTAATCACTGGTTATTAAGTACAATCATCTTACTTCATGAGGATGTCCATTAAATGCTGAGTGCTGAGCCTGCAGGCATGACATCACATTTGTGGCCCAACGCCAGTGATTCCTCAGTCTGTGTGATGTCATCACAGCTCTCATCTCCTCCAATCTGCCTGAGGAGGGGCTCTAGGTGTCTGTCGCCATAGTAACAAGAGGAGCACCATCCAGCGATGGCAGAATGTAACAGTATATGTTGGCATTCACAGTCTAGTTTTATTCAAAAGTAGAATGTAGAAAGTATGAATGTGATTTTAAGGTGACTGGACACCGGATATCATCAGGTAGATTTTATGGGGTTAAATCAAATATTCCATTATTTACATGAGATTTGTTTCTTATCTCTATTACATGCAATCAGACGAGTCATAATGTCATTATCCTCACTGGTGTGTGTGTGTGTGTGTGTGTGTGAGATGGATCTGCTGGAGTGAGTAAATGACCTTGAGCTGCTTCAGGCTCGTGGCTTCCTGCCACTGTCTGCTACCTCCTGCCTCAAACTCAAGCAGCGCTGAAAAAGAGCAGGATCATTTCGACTTTAGAAGATTTATGAAATTATGAATTATTAAATTTTAGCTAAATTTGTGAGAAATGTAATTCTGGACTTTTTTTATTTGGAAACAAGCATAAAACCTGCTGCATAAGAATCAATCAATATGATCACTGCGCTGATGGAATTATTCATGCAAATCAGTAGCTCGGTTTCTTTTCTTTTTTTTGATATTATATTAAAGATGTTGGGCTGAACCATCAAGATATACACTACCAGTCAAAAGTTTTTAAACAGTAAGATTTTCATTGTCTTTTAAAGAAGTCTCTTCTGCTCACCATGCCTGGATGGTGATGTTTAAAATTGAGCTTTGATCACAGGAATAAATTACATTTTAAAATACATTCAAATAGAAAGCAGTTATTTTAAATAGTACAAATATTTCACAATATTACTGCTTTTGCTGTATTTTGGATCAAATAAATGCAGGCTTGGTGAGCAGAAAAGACTTCTTCAAAAAACATCTTACTGCTCAAAAACTTTTGACTGGTAGTCTACAGTCCTTAAAAAAACATACACTTGAGGTGGATATTTTTTATTCAGTAAGAAGAAGTGCACATAAACTAATATGGATACACATTTACTGAATAAATTACCATATGCATGTGACTTAGTGGTTTGCTTTTATGTCATCCTAATGACTCAAGTTTTTTTAATCCACTCACTGAAAGATTATTCAGATTTGTGTACTGATTTGTTCAGTGATAATTTCTACAGATTACATATCTTTACATTAATATAGGTAGCCTTTTATTTGTTATGCAAGTTTTATACCTGTGTCAATGAACAGATTTGTAAAACACTGCATCGTTTGCAACCAAAACGAGCCTTGGATACTTTATTAAAATGAATGTCGATAGATCCTCTTATTGTGTGACCTGAGAAATCATGTGACTAAATAGTCTGCTTATTGGCTGCTAAATCGCACAGAAATATTTAGCATGCAAGCAACTATGAAGTTCATCAATTTATTATTTTATTTTTTTGCATGAATTTAAATCATAACCTGAATGGAAACTTAGCTACACCATAAAAAGTCAAAACAAAGTAGATAATATTTCAATCTTTTTACATATCATTTCTGAGTGCATTTTTTACACCATTTCTTCAGTGTAGCACCAATGGATTTGGATACACTATTAGTACAATGAAAAAGACGATTTACTCTATGTATTCCAGTGGTTATCACATCCAACACAGACCATATATGATTTGACATTTTCTGATCCTTTAAACAAATAACCTTAAAACATTTCTTTAATTTCAATTTTTCTTTTTTTGTTAAAAGGCCTTACTATTTAACATCTGCACTGAGAAAATCTGTTTTTTCACTCCGTTAAACTAATGACTTAAAGGGCACCTATTATGCAAAATCCACTTTTACATAGTGTTTGGACATAAATGTGTGTTGGCAGTGTGTGAACACAACCACCCTACAATGATAAAAATCCACCCACTCCTCATTTTTGAATCCCCTTTAAACCAAGTCAGTCTCACTAGGCCTGCTGTTTAGATTTTCATGCAGTGTGACGTCACATTGCATAGGGCCTAGGGCCAGGCCACAGGGGTTGATTGACAGCCCTGCATTGCTATAGTTCTGCGCTCAGCCAATGCTGAGTTCTTGTTATCGTTGGTATTTGAGAACAGATTTATTCTCACATGTTCTTTATACATAATAACATTTCTAATAATTCTCCACTGATTTATGTGATCTGTAGAGCACCGTCCGTTTTCTTCCATGGGCGAGTGTTATGAGTCAGAGCGCGTTCACTCTTTTTCTACACATGAAATATGAAAGCAACTAGGCATATGATAATGACGATATATTTTCTGTATGTGTTTTGTATGCAGCTCATGGTATATTTATAGTAATGAAAGATTTTTATGACAAATATTAGCAGTGTAGCGTTATTAAACATACAAAGAGTGCATGTGTCTGCTTATTAATCAAAATCGACTATAGATCTCAATTGAAAGTTGTTACAACCACTAGATGGTTTAAAGTGGGTAAGCAAATACATTAATAATTACATACACTTTTAAGTGTAGCTTGATGCTAATTGTACCAACAAATACATTTTAAGATGTATTCTTGTAAGCATTATAGATAGTTTGTGCTTCTGGTTTTTTTAATTTAAAGGCTGTATATTGAGCAGTCGCGAGTTAAAGAGGCTATGCATGCAATTTCAATTTTTCCTTTTCTGGGTGTTGACAAGCTATGGTTGCATAAAGAGATCCTGTAAAGTTGCAAAGATAAAGTTTCAAATCCAAAGAGGTATTCTTTATAAAGTTAAGTGTCAACCACGCCTATCTAAAACGGCTGTTCTAACACGCCCCCACATATCTAAATCACTATCTGGGAAGATTTGCATAAATGTCGCCCAAATGTTCACGCAAAGAAAAAAAGCGTAACTTTTATTCTCGCTGTAGTATTGTTGTGAAAGCGAAACTACTTTGTTTGGTCTTCCAAAGAGGACGATATCCACTTCGTCATACCTAGAGATTATCCGTGCTGGTCGCTGAGGAAATACATCAACATTGCGCTGTGGATCGCCGGATCGGCTTTCACCGGTGGCGAGCAGAGTCCAGCCGGTAGTCACATGTAGTGCCGCAAAAAAGCCGCCTGCCGCCGCTCAATCAAGCAGCCTCGTCTCACTCAAGCCCGCTGTGTGTGACGCTGTGTGCTTTGTTGTGAAAGCGAAAGTGCTTTGTTTGGTCTTCCAAAAGAGGAGACGGCTAGAAATCAGTGGTTAAGTTGTATTTACTACACTGTTCCAGAACAGTTGAACCCAATATATTCAGATGTGTGCAGCGCATTTTGCGGAGTATGAGGACTGTTTCCTGTGAGAGTAGACTACAATGCCGGTTGTTTTGAATCACAGACTGTAAGTACGTTTTTTATATTTAAACAATGTGCCCCTGACGATTCAAACGCGAGTTTTTTGAGCAGTGTAAAGTAGCACTTGTTGTTTGTCCTTTCTCCAATCACAATTGCAGACATGGTTTTATGTTTATGCGCCGCGATGCAACACAAGCATAAAAAGACAGTATAAGTCATTAAAACCGTAATTATGTCCCCACTGGATGCAAAAAATGGCTCGTTTATAATGGGTTTTAATGTTTTGTCTCGTCGCTCCAGCCGGACAGAGCATCACAATATGGTGAGGGGCGTAACATATCCGTCACACGCTTTAGGTATTCGGCCAATCACAACACACTAAATTAGCTGGCCAATTAGAGCACACCTCACTTTTCAGAACGATGAGCTTTGTAAAAAGCGACACGTTTCAGAAAGGCGGGGCATAGAGGGAGAAACAATAATGTACTGTATGTGAAAAATAATGTGTTTTTTAACCTTAAACCGCATAACCACATTTCATTACACCAATACACAAAATAACATTCTTTTTAGCAACATCACATGACCCCTTAATCCATTACGAGATAGCCGAATATCTGAGGAAAAATGCATGGCTGGTTGGCGCCCACCTCGGATACAGGCAGAATTAGCAGAAGGATACAATCATTTGAGTCGTGTGAAACGCACCTTCGTCTGTGATCGCCTCGCTTTTTCGCATTGCGCTTCGTTGTGGAAAGTCCCTTAAGAGTCTTCATTTTCTCCCAAAATCTGAGACACTAAGGATGCAGTGGATTACTTCTATTTTTCAAGGTAATGCACCTCAAAATCTACTTAAATATGTGTATAACTCCAGACTCCTTTGTGAATGTCATGCTGTTATAGTGCTTAGCCGTTTAACCGCATTTGTGTGCGTCCATTAAGTATTTTTTATCTGATCAGCTTGTGAGATTGTTCGCGCGTTCCTAGCAGGAGATCGTTTGGTTTTTTTTTTTTTTTTTGTTTTTTTTTTTTTTTTTTGTTTTTTTTTTTTTTTTTTTTTTTTTTTTTTTAGGTGGGGTGGCGTGCGGCGCGAGCTCTGTAACATCATGTTTCGTCACACTTTCAGTGCATTTGGCTTCCCATATGAATGGATCTACACACAGTATGTTGTTCTACTAGCTGTTAATTGCTGTAGATATGCAATGAAGAGAGACGTATAGGCGACGCCCTCTTCTGGAGACGGGCGGGAATATGCAGCTCATTTGCATTTAAAGGGATACACTCCAAACAGCTCTTGTTTTTAGCACACCCAAAAATATTTTTCCAGCTGTTATAAGAAAATAATCTGTTGGGTATTTTGGGCTGAAACTTCACAGACACATCCTGGGGACACCCAAGACCAATATTACTTCTTGTATAAAGGGGCATTATAGGTGCCCTTTAAAGATAAAGACAGTGAATCTGTCTTCACTCCTGGTCCTGCTCTTCAACCCCAGACAGACAGGACAGGACAGGACAAGACAATCTTTTTAACGGCCTTAAAAGCTTTTCCTTACCACTCTTCTTAACTACTTTACATTGACCAGATTGTCCCTTGTGACTGAACTTGTATATTTGTGTGACCGTGAGTGTACCTCCAGATTGACCCAAGATCAATAGGGTTTGGCTCACGCTTGCATTTCCTTTCTTTGGCAAGTCTTAAACACACATCTCACCCAAGCACAGAATTACACTGACCTCTCAGATTTAATTAAAGAGTGTGAGCTAATGCAAGGCGTAGTGCATGAACACTCCTTTGTATTGGCTTCTCTCATGAATAACAGCTGAGCTGTCAGAGAGATTTCCTGTACATGTGTGCATGATTGACATCCAAGCTCTGGCTGTAAAACAAGCAGCCTGTCACAAAGCCCTCAGCACAATTTGTATTCAAAATCATCCCTTGAAAGCATACAGAATTCCACCAATGAAATTAAACAAATAAGTAATTTGCCACGACATCTAGCTTAATCATTTGTACATCAAATGTTAAATTCAACAAATTTATATTAATTAATCAAATTTCCTAGTGAAATGCATGAGCTGAAAGCTGACACTATGGGGTAGTAAAGGTGCCAAAGGAAAAGGTGCAGCAAAGGGGCAAATCTGTTGCTTTTATTAGATGGAATACAATTTATCTGTATTGTTTTTTGTCTGTGATTTTCATGCCTCAACCTTCAGATCCAATCAGTGTAAAAATGCCACAGCTTCATGGACAGAAGGAAAGGTCAAAAATGTACTCTAAAGCTGTTGGGAATACTACCATACTACAGTTTGTGCAGTATACAGTATGAATATTGTGCATAGTTTTAGATTTGCAGTATGCATGGAATACACACATAACCTACAGTAGGCTATAATACATTGGTGCATCATTGCATACTAATTCCATGATTGGACCAGTATAGTGTGCATTATGCAGTAAAAAGTACACTAGCAGTGTTTCGTTGGAATAAAAATATAGTACATACAATGCTGATAAATATTTATTTGCAATAAAAACTTATCCATAAAATAAAAACAGATCACATTTTAAGGAAAAATAACAGGATTAGCCTACTGTTAAAAAAAAAAAAAAAAAAAAGGTACTTTTTTTTGTAAGTACTTACAGAGTATGCACTGAATTAATGAAGAACTTTTTGACTTCTTGATGAATTTAAGGTTAGGGTTCTCTGAGTTTGATTATTATCAGTTTAGAGGTCCTACCCATCAGATGCACTGTATGCTGTCTAGGGAAATAAATACACACATGAAGATATAGATTTGAAGTTTTTAAAACATCAAATTTGGCCACTACAGCAACTGTGAAAGACAATAACATGAAGACATAGCAGTGACACACAAAACAGTAAAATAATGCTATAATAACCTTAAATGCAAAATACACTCAAACGTAATAAAAAAAAGAAGTATCAGACTCTGAACTACAATCTTCAGAAGTGTAATGATTCACACAGGGAATGGGAATGCTTTAAAAAAAATGAATGCTTTAAAAAAAACAGACATATTTGTTGATTTCTTGAATGGCCAATCTGAGGCATTTAAGTTACAATCCACTCGCTCAAAACGCCAGAGGTTTTGTTCAGTGCCACAAGCTCGCGAATCCTTTCATTATAACTAAGTGTAAACCCAATGTAAATAAGAGATTCCAGTGTAGAGCTTCATTGAAATTACAAATCTTTGTGAGATCACGATGAACAAAGACAAGTGACAGCTTTTTAGTGATTATAAAGGGAACGCTCATTGCGTGCTTCAGGTATGTCCATGCAGATTGTATCCTATTATTTTCCTGTAAGAGTGGGGCGCCGTTACTTTAATTGTGTTGTTCAGTCATTCGCTTCCAGCTATTTTAGCTGTACAAAGCTTGATATTGCAAACTGGTGTTTCTTGTCATATTATTTTAATGTGTCTTAATTATAAAAACTCTGGTTTGTAGCGTAAACAATTTTACAGTTACGCCCTTGGATTCCTTCCTGATTTCCTATCGCGGCTAATGCGGTAAGTCTGGCACATCCACCGCAGTCCACGTTCTCCACCTTACTTCTGCATGATTTATAAATTTTAAAGTAGATATAAAATTGTTTTTCCTTTTGGTGCACATACAGTGTAGGTCGGGAATTACATCCGCATATTTATGCGGGATTCACTCTCAAAATTTCAATGATTGACATAGTTCTAAACATAGCAATGGACAGGATAAAAATAAATGTGATAATAGATGTGCATTAAGGCTGGAGAACCATCCACTCATTTCAGAAGCACCCTCAGAGATTTAATTCTGGAAACATCACTCGTGACGCGTCCCCTTTAAACTGGCCACTCTGCGGATAAAGTGAGGAGTGGTAGCGCGGACGGAGCGCGTGTCTGTAATCCAGAAGTCTTTTGGTATGCACAGCAACGATTGACTGCAGATTCCATTTAACGCTTTAACTAACTGACGAATGGCTTGTTGCGTGAACATAATGCAACAACTGCTGAGACGTCGGCAAGCGAGGTAGACAGACAGGTAGGAAGAGATTCGAGACGTCTGTCGCTGCAGACTTCTCATGTATGATGTTCTGCATCTGTTCCCATGTCAACATGACTTCTTCATAGAATTTGCGTTTATACTGTATCACTGTAGAAAGTGGTAAGGTGCAGCTGTCACATAAAGGATCATTTTCTTGATTCAACTGACTGATTCAGTCAAATAAAATAACATTTTTGGCGAATAAAACATTAATATACAACTTTAGCTTCTTCAGTGATGCATTTAATACTGTATTTAATAGTGATGTTATCACTTATCATTATGGGGACATGTCTTTGCAATATACCGTATATATATTTTAAATTAGATTGGCTCATGGGTCATTGAGGCCATAATTTTAGTCTGGTATATATATATAATATATTACTATATATTATATAGTCAAAATGGGCAAATGTAGTCCTACAGCAATGACTCAATAAAACTAATTTTAAATGTCATTTTGATATTTTGTGGGGCTTAAAGAATAAATGTCTTGGTGGCGTAACTGTCCAGTGAAAAAAGCGACAAAAAGTCTAATTAAAAGGATGAAATTCTTACAATATTGGTATATTCTTTTATTATTATGTATTTTTAAAAATGGCTTCGATTTATGATACTTTACTCGTTTTTTTTAATTGTCATCAATTTTGTCGTCATGTGACCAAAATATATAAATAACATATTGAACACATCAAATGGAAAACTTATTGACTATTCATTAATTTTAAAAAAATCATATTTATAAAAATATGTAGTTTTGACTTGAAAAATGTTTGAAACTTAAAAAAAAATTCTGATGTGTTCAATATGCATAGAAAATAATTTTATTATCTCTGACATGCTTTGCCATTGACCCTCACACATTGCACAATTATCAGTAGCTTATCATTCAATTAAAAGAGTGTTTCCATTAATGTTACAAATTGACTGTGCAGTTAATTGATGTGATCCCTGAAAGGCTAATACTTACTTAATGGGCATGCCTGATGCTGTGCCTACTGCAGATGTTTCACATTCATCTCTACTGTCATTTGTTGCAACCTTTCTAGCAAAGGCTGTGGCTACCTGTATGGATTGCTTAATGCCTCCTTAAATGTAGAATAAAGAGACCCTCCTTCCATTGCATCATATGCTTTTTCCCCCTGTTCTTTCCTCCTTATTCTTCTCAAACAACCTGCTGTAAGGAAGCTTTGGGGTAGACGAGGACACACCCGCATACTGTACCTCTCTGCCCCTCCTCCCTGCCTGCCCCGCTATCCACAATACGCCGGTGCGCCGAGAGCTACGGCAGACAGTGGCAGCCAGGATTTAAGGAATCAGATGTGTGTTTGTCCTTTTCATCGCAGCCACACAGACGCCGGAGTGCTATCCACACTTCGAGAAGGCTGTCGTGACTTCTGGGAACCTGAGGAACCACAGGGGTGATTTAGAAGTTTATCCTAGCAGGTATAATGTCTCACTTCTGATTATGCATGGATGCTTTATTTATTTATTTGGTATTTGTGTGTGTATTCTTTTATATGCAGTTATGCATCTTGTATAATATAATGTGGAGGGATCTAAAGAGTAAAAAGAGAGAGACCACCAAGTCTTGTTAAGCCTAAAATGTATTTTCCTGCAGTTTAATATTTCATAGGTTGCTTCTGCTGAATATTTTAGAGCATGCTGGTACCGTTTGGGACAAGAAACATTCCACTGAAATGCGTCCAACAAATATGTACGAACAGCATACCATATGCGGTTCTTTGAATGTTCGGGTATTTCATGGAAAAGGATACGCACTGAATGGATACAGCATGGTTATATAGCATGTGCATGTCTCATAGAGAAGGGCCTCTTTCACTTGACTGCACTGTGAGAGATGCAGTTTTATGTGAATGGATATTTGTCCATTGCAGCACAACAGAAGAACTGGCAGGGCTTGACGAAGAGCTTCATTTTGTGGTGCTTTCTATAAGAAGACCAAGGAACTGCTTTGCATGTGAATGCATAACTAAATATTCTGTTTTATATAAATTGTGCTATATTTAAAAATCTACTTTCTGCCTAAGCTTTGCTGTTGTGTACTGCATGTGTGGTCTCTCTCCTGAATATTATACTAGGAACATACTTGCATTATGATAAACATTATTCATGCATAATGCAGAAGGTTTACCTGGTTTCTTAGTTATTTTTTTTCCTTAGAGTGACAAGCAAAGTAGGACACTGAAGTATATCCTCCATATGGTATATTGAAGATTTTTTAATCATTTAAATTTTTTCTACATTAAAATGTATTTATTGAAAGTGTCATATGAGTCATTAGCATCATATTTTTAAACAACACCAATGACACATTATCAGAAAGTGTCCCACTTTACCTGCGTTCACCCTACTATTGTTGCAGAAAGCCTTTAGACCAGGGTTGTCAAATACAGTTCCTGGAGAGCCAAATCCAACTCGAAACTTCCAGGCAGGTGTTTTGTTGCTGGTTGGAGCTACACTCTGATGGACAGTGGCTCTTCAGGACCAGAGTTTGACACATATGCTTTAGACCCTCTGTAGACACAATATTTAAGATCTCTGAATGCTGTCTTCATAAATCTTTTGTTGTCTTTCAGTCAACCCACCCGGTAGCACGCTGTGGCCCTTAGTGCTCTACGGTGTCAAGCTCCCTTCCGTGCATTTTCCCACCCTGTGGTGCCCTGCCTCCGTGAAAAGTGCAGGCCTCACCCTCCTGCATAATGACTGTGGCCACGGGCGACCCCTCAGATGAGGCGGCTGCACACCCTGGTCTTCCTCAGGACTATGACCCCGGAACGGAGCAGGAGTGCTGTGAGCGAGTAGTCATCAACATCTCGGGTCTGCGTTTCGAGACACAGCTCAAGACCCTCTCACAGTTCCCCGAAACATTGCTCGGGGACCCCAAGAAACGCATGAGGTACTTTGACCCGCTAAGGAACGAGTATTTTTTTGACAGAAGCCGTCCCAGCTTTGATGCTATCCTCTATTACTATCAATCGGGTGGAAGGTTGCGGCGCCCCGTCAATGTCACTTTGGACGTTTTCTCAGAGGAGATCCGCTTTTACGAGCTCGGAGAGGAAGCAATTGAGATGTTTCGGGAGGACGAGGGTTTTATCAAGGAGGAGGAGAGGCCGTTGCCTGACAATGAGTTTCAGAAGCAGGTCTGGTTGCTGTTCGAGTATCCAGAAAGTTCTGGGCCAGCCAGGATTATAGCAATCATATCCGTCATGGTCATCCTCATCTCCATCGTCAGCTTCTGCCTGGAAACCTTGCCCATCTTCCGCAGCGATGAGGAGGAGATGCGCAAAGTCCCAGTTGCCGTCACTAACTCTACAACCACTTACACATCCACCTACTTCACAGACCCTTTCTTCATTCTAGAGACGCTATGCATCATCTGGTTCTCCTTCGAGTTCTTGGTGCGCTTCTTTGCCTGCCCTAGTAAAGCCAGCTTCTTTGTGAACATAATGAACATGATTGATGTGGTGGCCATTATTCCGTACTTCATCACGCTGGGGACGGAGTTGGCTGAGACAGCAGAGGACGGGCAGCAAGGGCAACAAGCCATGTCTCTCGCAATTCTGAGGGTCATCAGACTTGTCCGAGTCTTCAGAATCTTCAAACTCTCCCGTCACTCGAAGGGACTTCAGATTCTTGGCCAGACTCTCAAAGCCAGCATGAGAGAATTAGGTCTACTCATCTTCTTCCTCTTCATTGGAGTCATTCTCTTTTCCAGCGCCGTCTTCTTCGCAGAAGCTGACGAGCCTGAGTCGCAGTTCTACAGCATCCCGGATGCCTTCTGGTGGGCTGTGGTTTCAATGACGACCGTTGGCTATGGAGATATGGTGCCTACAACCATTGGAGGAAAGATTGTCGGATCCCTCTGTGCCATCGCTGGCGTCTTGACCATCGCCCTTCCCGTGCCTGTCATCGTCTCCAACTTCAACTACTTCTACCATCGAGAAACGGAAGGCGAGGAGCAGGCACAGTATCTCCAAGTTAACGTCCCTAAAGCCGATTCACAAGAAGAGCTGAAGGGAAGTCGAAGTGGATCCACCATCAGCAAGTCGGACTACATGGAAATCCAAGAAGGGGTCAACAACAGCAACGAGGACTTTCAGGAAGAGAACCTCAAGACAGCCAATTGCACTTTAGCTAATACAAATTATGTAAATATAAAAAAAATGCTGACAGATGTCTAGTAATTCGAGGAGCAGTTACGAACTGAATTATAAAAGGACTATAGTAAGCCATGTTCGAAGGAGGATTGTGAGGTTGAACGCCTCAGTTATTGTCATGAGATTTACAATCTCCAGTTCCTCATTAAAAGTCCAAACCTACATCCAGTGTTTGCATGGAGTCATCTATACCATCCAACACCTTATCCGGATCAGGAGCCAAGTATTTATACAGAACTGTGGAACACAAATAAACAGCACATGAGTGTCAGTATATTTCCATCAACATCTTACTCTCAAAGCCAAGCTTCGCCAAAGAAACGTAATTTGTGTGCTTCATCTGCTGTTAAAAAGGTTTGCGGTCACATGCAGTACATGTATACGATGCAAAGAATATTCACAGAAGTTTCGTCCACTCTCCTGCTGCTTGTTAAAGAACACCAATATTCACATCGATTCAAGACAGTTGTCTGTCATTTTAGCGATATTGTAGTGATCAGGCTGGGAATGTCATTGAAAACTGCCTGCTTTTGTGTCATTAGCTGTGTGTGGAACCAAAATACGTATGTATGGACAACACGTGTATCTACTCCTTCACGATTATCCTGCTGCAAAGCTTTTGAAGACAAGATGAATGTCTCTACATCTCATATTTTATGTTATTTATAGTCTACGGTGTCTGTGTCTACTGTCCTTCAATGGCTTTTCTTTTATCATTTCATATCAGTTTTTTACAGCTCTTCGGGATAAGGAACATACAAAACACGTTAAATGAAAAATAAGCAAAATAACACCCTAGTGCCAAAAAATGCTTGATGTATTTCGTGTAAGAGCATACTGTTCAGTGTATATTCCCATTGTTTCTGCTGCAAGCTGCAGAGATAGTTCAAAATGTAGTTGATATTCAAATTACTTTGTCACTTAATGAGCCATATTGTAGTTCACACTTAAATGTCCCCTAGCAAATTTGTAGCAATGATGTCAGATTATTTTTAATCACTGGCTTGTCTATCATCCTGAAATCATTTTCAGATGTTAGAAAAACCTTGATAGAGCTTATTAGACGTTTTGTCTTTTTTACTGCCTTTGATCGAGAAAAACACCGGTATTATAGTGTTGCATGGCCCCAAAACCAATCCTAATGGCATGGATTTTAAAATCAAGAGAAAGTGATATAAAGAAACTAGTTAGCTAGAATATTACAAAAATATGTATCTGACCTATATACATCTATTTTTATCTGCAAAGTTTTATTGTGATCCAAAGGTGCTGTTTTCAGTTTTCAGGTTTTGTTTTGCATTTGAAAGAATGAAAAGACACTCTGCAATGCATTTGGATGGACAGTGCAGCATTAGGGCATTGATTGCTGGGACTCTGATTGTCTTAGCTTCAGGTGACCTTGAAATCTAGATTTACAGGCTTACTTGCTTCTCTTATGATGAAGAGACTGTATAATGCCAAACAACAATGAATCAACAGAAAGACACTATGGAAGTCAATATTGGCTTCTTTTGATTGACTTTCTACAAATGCTTAGGCTCCAACCACAGTTGTTGCATCTTTTCCTTAAAAGTATAGCCATTATCAAGGCAGTAAATATAATTGTTTTCATTCTATTGACTTTTTAGATGCAAAATCCTGAAACTGTTTATAGATGGATTGATGATTATTTAATGTGACTGTGTACCATTAGAAGGTTTCTCGCCCACATCTATTCCAATATCTCACCTGGGCTGCAGGTGCCTTTGTCTTCGTCTCTCTAATATTTTTTTTAAGGCGAGACACTGCAGGTGAATAGGGTAAAAAAAAAAAGAAGA
Source organism: Sinocyclocheilus anophthalmus (assembly GCA_018155175.1). Classification (NCBI taxonomy): domain Eukaryota; kingdom Metazoa; phylum Chordata; class Actinopteri; order Cypriniformes; family Cyprinidae; genus Sinocyclocheilus; species Sinocyclocheilus anophthalmus. The sequence goes on from JADLZN010007478.1 coordinate 116,820, forward strand.
TTATCGCCCTTACTTACCCAGCTGATTGATTACAATGATAATTGCAAACATTTCGTGTATTACAAGTTTTCTCAGATGTTAGGTTTAGATATTCAAATGAGTCATTATTTAATGAAAAATGCGCTAATTTGCATATATTTCTTATACAAAAATCTAAACACTGATGGTTCAGTTCCCATTCTTGTTACAGTTTTACAGAGGGAATTTTGGGTATCTCATTTTTGTCACTCCATAATTCAGAAAATGCTTAGAATGGACAGAAAACACTATATTTTCACAATTTTGGGGGGATTAAAATGTATATAATCAAGCAAATTACATATGAACAAATCCCTCTGTAAAAACCTTCAGGATATAGACAGGAATACAAAAGTTTGGTGTGTGTAAGTGCTACTAAAGTGGAGATTTATGGCTCAGTCTAGGAGAAAAAACTCATTTTGAGAAAACGGCCTTTAAAAATATGTATTATAATTTAAATCTATTGACACAGATAGATAAAGTGCTATAAAAGAAACATTTAACAGTGTCTTTTGGATGTTTTCTTTCCACTAGTCTGAAAAAACACTTTATGAAAAGCCAAATAACCAAAAACCTCAAAATGCACCAGTGCATGAAAAAACACAGTGTTTTTGGGGGCCTACCCCCCGCCCGTCCCCTGCAGTGTCTCCCCTTAGGCAAACTTTATGTGCTGATGCTGCTAATTTAGAAGCAGATACTGCTTTCACAGCTGCTGCTAATTATGTTTTCTTTTTTAAATTCAGAATATAGACATCACTGTAACACGCACAATTCGGGTAGGTTTAACAAAGTGTAAAATCCTGAATGTTAAACCAATCTAAACTGATGCCCCACAGTGCATAGCCAGTGCCTAAGGAATGTACTAAACTTATGTTTGGATGCTTTAAAGCTGAAGTGTGTCTTTTTTTATGTTAAAAAAAGTTCTGTCAGTAATCCATTTGTGTGTTAATTTCCCCAAAAAATATGAACAAAAATCATTGCTCTGATACGCAAGCATCAAAACACGGCAACATTGGCTCAACCAATGGTGTGATTTTAGGGCAAACTATCTGCGAGTCTGATCAGTGGCAGATGGGGCGTGTTTGGAATATAATAATGAAAACAATATTTTTTGTAATTCCACTAGTGGAACAGAAATGACACACATCATCTCTAATGCAGGCAAACGGCAGGTTTTCTATGCATGACATTGGACAGTATGCTGTTGGTGAATCACATGTACCATCCTAATCCACATACATAAACATTGTCACTGTAACTTTATATTTAATGTATGACCATAACATACGTTATGCTTTTGGTGCTAGACCTGGCAGTGTTAAATGTCAGGGCTATAACAGTACCTCTTTGAAGTCTTCTTTTTGTTCCTCATTGGACAGGCACGTCTGTGAAACATTGAAAAAAACGCAGTCATTGCTTTACTTGCAGGTGCACCAGTTTCTCCTATCACGTTTGGATTGTGTGTTGATTTTCTAAATGTCATTTGAAATGCTAAATGCCAGCATTGAATGTCACAATCATATTTGTTAGCATCTTATAACCAGTCCACTGCCATGGCTTAGAAGGATGTGCATCAACTTATGCAATCTTTTTTTTTTTTTGTCTTCACAAAAGTTTTTGTTCAAAAAATGACGGAGAGAAAAAGCTTACAGGCCAAATTAAATTAAAACCATATAACCATGAAGTCTCGTCCAGTAAAGCTATATTTCAATTATTAATTCAATTCATTTTATCACAGATTTAGAGCAGTAATATTTATTACATTAAATTACATTTTACATTTAAATTAAACTACTACTTTTTCTCATATTCAATGAGGAATAAAAGTAGGCAAACACTTGATTTTATCTAAAATTCTGTATCATGAAAAGTAGGTGTTCTAAACCAGAAAAGATCGAAAACAGAGCAAGTTTGCCAAAACAACACCTCAATGGCTATTTAGTTATTGGTTAATGTTAACCAAGAGTCAGATAGCTAGAAAAGCAAAAAAATGTTCTTTGACAAATCATAAACCATTAATTCAGGAACATTATTAAATATTTAGATTTCATGTTGAATTAAAGGACAAACCTACTGCTGTGAGAATCTGATATAGGTTTAAAATACAGTGAAGTTGCAAGAACTGTTGTACTATGCTTTGATTGCCTTTGGCCTTGAGGACATAAGTAGGCTGCGGTGATTGAGACTAGCCCTGCATCTGTCCATCCCATAGCAAATGCCTGCAAAGAAAGAAAGAAAGAAAGTCTCTCCTATTGCTTAGTTATGCAATACAGTGTTATATATGTGTGTTTGGGCATGTGTGTATATCCATAAAGCACTTCAGACCATATAGCCTGTGCTCAACAGCCAGACCGAGGGATGTCTAGACTTATACAAACACTTCAATTGGCAGAGAGTTGAATTAAGTCTATTTCAACCCATTCTGGCTGTAAAGGACAAGAACGTTTTACACTCCCGTTACTGTGATCCAGTCTGTAATATTCACTCTTCAATGCAGCCATGTTTTTTAGGATGTAAGCACTGAAAAACAGAATGTCTTCAGTGTTACTGGATGTAAAAAAAAAAGCACTTTACAAGCACCACCAGTGGACAATCTATGGGCCGAGACATGCATATATCCCTTCCAAATGATCAATACTGCAAATACAACAAAGATGAAACCCGAAAGCTGTGTTGCTTGTTCCTTTCAATGTTGTCGTGCATTGCCTAAATGTCACAGAGATGCTCAGAACTAGTATTTGGCAGTTCATTTTAGAAAGGAAATAATGACGGCATTGCACGGTTTCAGAACACCGGGGGCTTTTTGATGTCTGTATTATTAGCTCATCCAGAGGAAAAGGTTGGTAGCTTCAAACCATTCAGGGAGAGGTGCCTGTTAACATCTTTGATTTTACTCCACTTTAAGTGCTCAGCGTATAGTCCTGTGCACTTTCCACAGAGAGGAGGCTGTGCTAAAAATAGCCATTTCTTTGGGAGCAAAATAGATGGGGAACTGTATGCGTGTCTGAGAGGAGGATATAGACAAGGCTGGTGCAGAAAGACTGTCAATGTATATTGGCATAAGCTCTGGAGAGTTAGAGGCGTGCGAAGCGAGAAAGAGAGAATGTGAGTGTGTGTGTCTAAGTGACAATAGGAGGAGGACAGAATGTTCAGAAGAGACGAGAATAGATGACAGGGAGCGGGAGGTGTGGGATCAAACATGACACCTTTCCTCCAATCCATCCTATATTCATAGAGTATTGATTATGTTTGTGTCACTCTCATATCACAGTACTATGAGCTGTTTGGACACTGAGTAACGATGATTCCGTTCTAATGCATGTTAATTCTAATTCTGTGCTGTTTAGAAATCTGAATTGGTTTTAGCATTTATATAAATGAGGACTGACGCTCATTTGGGGGTCAGGAAGGTACAGACTCTATTTGCATAGGCTATAAAAAGATATTCTAGCTCGTTTTACTCAAGCAGTGCTAGTTTCAATATGTAATGCTGTAAGGGTACAAATACAGATTCAAATTTCCGGAAAATTCTACAAGCTTGTTTCATCTCAATCCTACCATGTGCTGGTCCTGCCCGAGGTAATGTTTCATTGAAAAGGAGAGCATAGATGCCCTCTAAAGGCAGTGCCCTGAAATATAACGCACATATATTTTCACTGTATAACAAGAGCATATTTTTGGTTGTATGGATGAATCTCACAAGGAAATGTCTGGGTCATATTTCATTCCAAAATCAAAGAAAAAAAGAAAGATGAAAGATAGAAAAAATGCATTACATTAGAAAATGAAGCCAATTTATAAGATTTTTTTCTTAATCTTTATTTTATTTTTATTTAATTTTTTTAATGACAATTAAGCGCATCTTGACCCAAATTCTCATTATAATAATAAAAATAATTTGGGCCAGATATAATGTTTTTTAATTAAATTAAATTTTTTAATTAAACTTAGAACAACATATATTACCATATTTATTATTGTACAGTACTTGACAGATTTACTAAACAGTTAAATATTAATTTACTGTGCTTAATTGTTATGAAAATAAAGTCCCAATGTAAAACGTAAATAAATAATCCTACAAAGTCTTAGTTGGCTAAAATGGCCGTAAGGCTCATATGCAAACGTAATATATCATTATTATTATATAAAATAATGAACATATATAAAATAATAAAATTAGTCAATTTAATTATTTTGATTTAGTGGTGAAATTTGACCCAGCCATTTCAGAATGCTTCAAAGCATTGCTTTGCAATTCTGAAAACCACTTTGACAAGCTACATCATATTTTATGCTTATTATAGTATTTGCAAAACATATACACTGACAGTTTTTTCAGTGGATACTGTGTAATTATATCCTAACCTGGAAGTAGCATTCTGGTAGCCACTTGTAACCTAGATTAGAAAACACCTATTTTATTGTATAATGCAGTGCACCAGTGGCATTAGTATTCAGCCTTCAAATCTCCTTTCTGCTCCCAAGTGTTCAGCTGCCATATGGCCTGGACTCAGATCCAAGAACACGGGCTCCTGAGCCACACCCTCCACCCTGAGAGATGGAAAACTAGTGGATCAGAGGGAGATCAGGGCACACTTCACTCACACTGCCCTAACCGGCTGTGTTTGTTTACCACAGATATGCCACATACTGTTGGATTTAGCAGCTTCTGTCAGTTATTCTATTAGAAAAATCAGGGATGTGTAAATGTCAAGAGAAAGTCCACTGAGTATGTCATATTAACAAATATAACAACAAATAAGTGAGCTGATATGAGAAAGGTTAGCAAAAGATGTTGTAAAGAGTTGAGGGCTTTCCCAGACTCCAACTGAGTCAATATGACACATTGGGCAGAAACCAGGCTTACTGTCCGTTCACTTATGCAAGCCTCTCGTAAACCTATAAAGCTGAATTCTTTATCAGGTTTTCTTTCATTCTGTAAACATGAAAATCCTCATAAATCCGTATGACCATGTCTCCTGCTGAGTCTACTGATGTAAGCTGTATTGATGTGAGGTGCAGCGTGTTTCTCGTAACCTACCAGAGATATGAGAAGTCTTAAAATACCCATCATGAGTTAATATTTCATCACCAACGGCAAGCTCAGCACCGTATCTCTCCAACGGGGAATCTTTCCCTGTGTATGGAAACCAACAGAAATGTCACAGATATTAATTCAGTTCAGTTGAGATACTAACCCGAATTTAAATAAATGCAAAAAGACTCATCATAGTCAGAGATTATAGATATATTACACTCCTAAAATGGTTCCAAAAGGGGGTTTTCACAGTGATGCCATAGAAGAACCATTACCTTTCAGTGAACAGTTCTTAAAAGAACCCTTTTTTTTCTAAACGTTAAGAACAATTTAATAATCTAAATAAACTTTTTCCACTATAAAGAACCTTTTGTGCAATGGAAAGGTTCCATTGATGTTAAAATTTCTTCAGATGGCAAAAAAGAACCTTTATATTTAAAATAAATATTAAAGAGATTATTTACCTAAAATAATAATAAAACAATGTCTGTCATCAGAAGACAGAATGACTTTGCTCTTGTCCACTAGAGGCAGTGTGCAACAACACAAGTGCTCCTTAGATCAAGTTTCAAGCAGCATGTCTACTACAGAGGGAACATCACTCGAGAGAATAGGACAGAAATACTAATGTATCAAAAACTCTTAAAAATAAAAGTTCCAAAAGGTGGATTTCACAGTGATACCACAGAAGCCCTTTGGGTTGCCAAGACACCTTCGGTTCGAAAAGAACATTTTATTTTACAGACCATTTGCCTACCAACGATCCTTTTATGCAGCTGAAAGGTTTCATGGATTTTATAGTTCTTCACGGAACCATGTACCCGTAAGAACTGATTTTCAGGTTACGGACAAATTGAAAAAACAATTGTTCTCACTAATGGTTAAACAAGGAAAATGCTTCTTGGTGAATAAATAACGCTAAAGTAAATAGCTTCTACATTATACATTTGGAATTGTTGTCACAAGGCCTATATCTAGTATATATTTCATCAAAAGCTATATAAAAGCTCTACCAAAGTCTAGCCTAGCTTAAAATCTCAAGTTAGGCTAATTTAGTGAATTCTGTCCTACAAACAAAAACATATTGTATTCTCAGGTAAACAAGTGTTAGACAGAGAATGAAAATACTATGTTCTTTTTGGTGGTTAACAGCATAATCAAATTATCCAAAATATTTAAAAAATGAACATGCAAGTGTGTGGAATGTTTGGAACTTTATGAATGACACATTCCAATTCTGAGGGTGTCGATTATTTGAGCCTGACCGTGCTTAAAATAACCAAAAGTTGTACTTCAGGTAACAGCATACTTACTTTTGTTCATTATCTTCAGGAGAAGATGGGTGTTTTCTCTTCGCTGCAAAAGATTTTGGAGGTCAAAAGTAAAAGTTTTATGTAGACAGTTGCATTGGTTCAACTCAAGATATTCAATTTTCATGTATTTGCAGTTTTGACCTCTAAAACCTTCTACAATGTTGTTAATCACCTAGAAACAAACCTCTGCACAAGTCATTTAATGCAAAAGATTACAGACCCCAGAAGGCCAATTTATAAGCAACCATTACTATTCCCTTGAGCGAGATGCTTAACCTCAGTTTATTCTCAAGGAGTTGCTCTCTAGTTAACAAGACGTACAGTAAGTCTTGGTTAAACACTGAATAATGATATAATATAATAAACACCGCCCTCCAACAAGCAGGAGTATCAATGCTGTTAAATTTACTGTCTGATCCATTTTCATAACTAGCCAGTAAACAAACTATCAATGCGAGTAAGACTAAAGACCCAAGAGGTGTAAATGTTAAAACCCATTTGTTTATAGAAGGCATCATCTCGTTGTAAGTGAATTGGCCTGCATAAAATCAATGGAGCCATTCCATTACTCTCAGCCCTATTGATCGCATACAGCAGAAAAGAGCAGGCTGGCCTGTGTCAAACTGAGAGTCCCTAAGTCTGTGAGAGTGTTGCTAAGGTGATAGACAGTCTGCCTCAATGTGGTCAGGTCTGTGAAATACTATAGACAAACTGTAGACCTTAATAGGCCAAGTCTCATTTCACATGTAAGACTAGACAGGTGAGAGACAGTTAACCCTTGACATGCCACAGCATAGCCATATTACAGTGGCCGCAAACAGTATTTGGACATTTAAACCACGCTTAAAAAAACTTATGAATGTCAATAAATATCCTGCCTAAAAAACTAATGAAATGTAATATTTTGTATTTAGCCTAATAAACTTATTTCTGAGAAATGCTCGTTCGTACTGTATATACAGTATACAGATCATTCAAATGTTTGGGGTCAGTAAGATTAGATTAGATTGAAGAAAGTTTCTTATGTTAGGCTTTGCTTAGTTGAATACAAATTCAGTAAAAACAGTAAAATTGTAAAATATTATTACAATTTAAAAGAACTGTTTTTCAATTGTGACTAATTTTTTACATGATTACTTTATTCATGTGATGCAAAGCTGAATTTTTAGCATGATTATTCCAGTCTTCAGTGTCACATGATCCTTCAGAAATCATTCAAATATGCAAAATTGCTGCTCACTAAATATTTATTATTAGCAATGTTTAAAACAATTGTTCTGCTTCATGGAAACTGATAATATTTCATGATTCTTTGATGAAGATAACATTAAAAAGAACTTGAAACAGAAATCTTTTGCAACAGTATAAATGTATTTACTGTCTTATTTGATCAATTTAATGCATCTTTGTTGAATAAAAGTTTTTTTAAAAATTAGTCATACTGTTCCCAAATTTTTGAATGGTGCATGACACTTTCTGATTGTCCAGTTGGAAGGTCTACCATTATTTGCCATTGCATTACATTTAGTTTATATTTATACACAATGAAATTCATATATTTGTAAATGTACAACTACTTTTTGGGGCCACTGTTTAAAAAAAAGCCAACATTTTTTAATCACTCCTTGCGCACACAGTGACTCCGCAAAGGCGGCAGGTCAGCTTCTATCCACACAATATATGTCTTACAAATTTGACTCAGATGGGCAATCCACAAAGCCAACCCGGGGTCAGCAATCCCTCCGGCTGTCACAACCCACCCCAACCCCATCCTGCCAGTTCTGTGAAACAGCTTGTTTCTGGGCATGGTGGCCACTAAAAAATATCAGCCCAATACTTGTCCCAGCTTAATAATCAACCGGAGGGAGCCACGGCTCAACCTTCAGGCCCCATTAGTTTTTCAGCTTTAACGTGGGCAGGGGGGGTTTTAGAACGGGGGTTGGTGCCTTGATTTTCTAATACGCTTTTTTGCATGCCAGATTGCTTCTGCTTAACCAACGCATACAACACCGGTGTTGTGGGGCAACTCTACTGCTGTACAATAAGCTGGCCAGATGGCTCTACCGTGTGAGACTGATATAAGTGTAAACGACTCCGGAGAGCTGTGAGAGCCGTTGCGGAACTAATTAAGAGTCGGTGTTGTTGTCCTTGGGCAGCTAACCTGCTGCTTCTTCTTCCAACCTGGCCCAAACAGGTTTTGTATGGAGCAGATCTGCTGCTCGCAGGATGTTTGATCCTCCCAATAACAGTGTCCTTTGGAAGCGTAGGTGGATTGGTCCTGTTTTGTTGGAATCTTTTTTAGCTGAGGGACGACACTACTTACAGGCGGTGTCTCTCGAGGATCCAATATAGAAGGACAAGTCCCACAATTGCTTACATAAAAACATTCTTCTAATCGTCTATTTATAAGTGCTTTTTTGCTAATTTATACCTCGTCTGAGTGAAAAGCTCCCTGAGACACTACTCTCCAGAATCCCTTTAAATATAGGACTCGACTCCACCTCTGGTCGGAGATTTGATCATAGTGCTCTGGCCGTCATCAGGAACCCGCTGCTCAAAAGACCCAGGGTGTAAAGGTTTAGGGTTTCCTGAGTGCGTCCTTTAATGGGTGTGTGCAGCAAGTGCAAACGAAGCAAGATGTATGCCGGCTCCTCGTTACTCTTAAGTGCAATTAAGAATACAACGGGGTGTCTTTGCATCAGAACACCTACAAATAAACTACAAATAAAATAAATAGTACAATAAAATACAATAAAACTAAATATTACACATTTTAAACTGAAAAAATGCCTCTACATATATAGAACTAAGACAGTCGGTCTTTAGACTCACGCCACAGTGCTACATTGTATGGTTTAACATCCGTATAACATACAGTGACTATTTGACATTTAAAATTTTTTTGTAAAGAAATTAACAGAAAAAATTCAAAGCCTGTTTGAAATTTTTTTATATATATTATTATGAATTATTTTACTGAATTTCTATGAACGAATATAATAAATAAACGTGTACCATCCTCCTAACTGGAATGTGTGTCTGTGTGTGGTGTTGTGTGTGCGCACATATAATCGTTTCATGTATCATTCATATTATATTATAGATAATAATTATAATTATAATTAAAATCCTTTACATATAATTCAGACAGTAAAGCCACGGGGTCAAATACTAACACTCACAAAACATCAGTCCACCACCATTTCCATTATGTCATCAAAAACATTCACTTTTGACTGTAGGAGTTTCCCCCATTTACTGTTTCTGTCTGGCAAGATTGCAGTAGATTTATGGTTACATTCTTTCTCGTGTTATTATCCTCCTCGTTTGCTGTGCATTCTGTTAATCTGGCAAACCCTCGCCTGCTGGCACCGGTTCTGCTTAAGTTGGCAAGAACGTCAAGAATGATTTACAGTCAGCCTTCCAGTGCAGGAAACTTGGGATGTAGAATGAGGGATTCTGCTCTTATATGGAATATGACACGGCACTAATTGCCCCATATGCATAGACAAGCTCAAATGAATTCTCAGTAGCTACTTTAGTTGACATAAAAACTGCCAACTGTGTTTGAATCAGCTTAGACGAAATGTGATTCATGACTGTTTTTCCCAGGTGTGGTCATTGTGCAGCAAACAAAAGTCATGTGTTGGTATAAAGCACATATTTTTGAGAACGACAACAAGAACTGGAAACCTCAGCTTTACAGTGAATGGCACTCTTTTCTGAGCAATATGCACATAGTGAAGGAGAACAAGACTACTGAATCAATTCTGGTGTTACGTAACAAAATGAGCACCGGCAGAAGGATCAGTTCTCTAGCGCGTTGAGTACACAGGCCTGGGTGGTCCATCAAATGCAGTGGGCAACAAATAGGACCTTTTCTTAGTAATGTTGACTGTAATTTTGACAATATTATGTTTCCCCAAAGTCTGAGGAATGTCGTTTTGCATAGAGAGTCTTTTGTAATTTGTTGCAGCTTAATCTGGCCCAAAACTACCCAAACAGACATGAAGAGTCAACTAAGTTTTGAAAAGTTTTGTCATCAGCACAACAGAATTATTTTTAAAATTTTGAATTCTCTTAAAATTATTAACTATTGTATTTTTGAAATTAGCTAGTCCCATTAATATTCACCGTTCGATTTAAGTTATTTTACAAACATGTACTGTTTCGTCTCTAAAGATGTTTTAGTGGTTTTTTTTTTTTTTTTATTAGTTATGAAAATGTTAAGGGAAGATTCCATTCCATCATTTTGCATTCCAAGATTCCATCATTTTGCAAACATCATGGGAATGTTACTTTTTTGTGTTCTCTGAACATAAGAAACAAGTGAAGAGTTCATTTGCAAAAACAGATAACTCAATTTTTAACAATTTTCAAAAATCGTGTTTTTTCATTGTGCATTCCAATTAATCTCAATCAAACTGCAGTTAAGTTATTTTGATTAGGTAAAAAAATAACAAAAAAATACAGCTAACTAACACAAAAACATGATAACATAATAAAAAACATGATTTTTGAAATAAAATAAAAAAATGGAGTTATCCGTTTTTGCAAATAAACTCAAGTATAAACATTAAAAAATGTGTTTAAAAAAATGAAGGTCTAACTAAAGCGTTTCAAGAAAAAAAAAATGTTGCATTAAATATGTATAAATAATGTTTTTATGCTATCATTTTGAGAACATTCCAAAGGAATATTGAACAAACATTCTATTAATGTTACTGGAAGAACATTTGTTCATAACTTTGAGAGAACCTTGCCAGAGCATTAACCAAAGTTCAGATAACATTCCCTGTTAGCTAAGAGCCTGTTACGTACCTTTGTAAACATAAGATGACATGTTAAAAACCTGTGCACAAACTCTCACAAAGTCTGAAAAGCCAGCCATTGTTGCGTGCAACATGCATCAGGCGGTCCATGAACGATCCGTGGATGTGTCGTCTCCGAAACTAAAGCATGACATGAATTCACATTGTCCAAAGTATGATGGGTTAGCACATACCCAATCGACTGATGCAGCGAACACTCAGGCCACCAATCTCTCGTGGTCCTCCCGTCAATCAATAATTGGGTGACATTCAACTTCTCCTCACCTTGTTTGAGCTCCACAGTGGATAATTCAGCACTTTCGCGACCTACTCAAAACCCTTACTCAGGCCCTGCTGAACATTTATAGAGACACGCAGATTGTCTGGAACCAAATCAGTGTCCTGCAGCACTTGGATACATTCTTACCTTTTTGTATGTCTCATTTGCAGTTGCTAGACATCAGCAAGAGGCTAAAAGAAGACTTGATGAATGGCCCCTTTCACTTCTGCCTCTGGACCCTAAACACAATTGCACTGGATCTCCTGTATAAGCAGTTTAAAGTTCTGGACTGCGCCGTGTAGCTGAATCGCTGCTGAGCACTGCTGTAGATGTTTGTGTGCATATGTGTGTGTTTGACAGCGATACTGGGTGCCGAGTCAGGTCCCCCGAGCTGATGGGGGAGGAAGGAGCCCGAGATGTATGTGATGTGATTTGTGTGTGTTTCTATGCGAGTTAAAGTGTGTGCTTATGTGTTTGACAGTGATGCCAATTCAGGTCCCATGAGCTGATATGATGGAAACAGGCCGGAACATATGTGATGTGTGCATTATAAAAATAAAAAAAATGCCTATGTTCAGCATAGAATATAGCTTACTACTTGCAGAACACTATATACTGTATACTACTTGTTATAAGTGAAAAAAAGCTTTATTCCACAATAATTGTATCAAACAGTAGTGTCACATGACCTTATGCATTTATGTTCAATTCAGTGAGTGGCATTTTTAATCCAATTATACATTACCATTCAAAAATCTGGGGTCATTAAAAAATTTAAGAAATTAATACTCAATTAAGCTGTTCTTTTGAGCTATACATTTAAGATATTATTATATCTATTATATAATTTTTTTTTTTTAATTAATACCATCTCTATAATATATATATAATAATAGCTTATTATTTTATATATATTAGACTTACTTTTAAGAAATTAATGCTTTTATTCAGTAAGGATCCATTAAACTGATCAAAAGTAAACAGTAAAGACATAATTTAACAAAGATTTCTGTTTCAAATAAATACTCTTTTGAACTTTCGATTTATCAAAGAATCCTTAAAAAAAGTGAAATACTGTTTTTACTCAAATATTAAGCAGCAAAACTATTTTCATTGATAAGAAGAAATGTTTCTTGAGCAGCAAAGAAATCATGTGATGTAAAGGATGCTTCGAATTCAGCTGTTCAGCACAGGAATACATTTTCATTTACAATATGCTAAACTAGAAAACATTTATTTTAAATTGTAATAATATTTCAGTATTACCATTTTTACTGTATTTTTTATCAAATAAATGTAGCCTTGGTGAGCATACAAGACTACTTTCAAAAACATTTGTTAAAAGTCATAGAAATTTTAAAGAATTATGACTTTTAAAAGTCATAGTACACTGCATTGAGGAATACAATAGACACTCAATAATGGTACTGGACCATAGATGGTATAATCTTACTTGATATCTCAACAAATATCATCTAATGTATGAATTTTAACTAATTAAAACAAGTCAATAACTTGTTCATCTCTATCAATGCCCAGCATGAAGTTCGACACTGACGGATCACTTTCTAGGTTTATGAGGGGGGGGGGGGGGAATTTTGAAATGCAACTTTCGAGTTTGTCTGCCCGTCCTTGCCATCGTCTTCTATGGTATCTTCCGTTCGCTGCAGCGATCTCTGCAAAATAAAAAAAAATAAACAGCGTCTCTTCTGTGTCTTACTCTCCCATTGTGGGTGTACTATTAAGTAGTTGCTACGCATGAAGGCCGTTATGCCTGAGTGGGGCTACGGTGGGTTACAGTCCCCTTTGTCCTGCGTCCTGGTGTGGTGGGGTGTAACTGCATATGTCTATGCAACTTGCGAGTGTGAGTGAGAGTAATTGTCTGCGAGCGCGTGTATGTGTGTGTGTGCTCTCGCGCCCTGGAGATGTTGCTCTGTTTGCTTACTCGGCAGGAGCTCAGGTCCTGCTGTCCTTTACCCCGCAGAGCTCTTGCCGGCTCCGGCGCCGTGGGGTCCTCCTCTGACACCCCAACACTTTAGCAGAGACAGACGCACACAGAAAGGAGAACCCAGTTTAAGGTTTAAAAAGCCAAGCCAGATGCGAAAGGTAAGGTGTGTGTGAGCGCGTGCGTCTCCCTGATGGTAGCCGTGGGTCTCAAGTTACTCAGGAGGCATAAGATTACTGAAAGAGAGAGAGCTTAAACAGAACACAAGGGTGTGCAGAAATCTGATTGTAATGCAGGCTGAGAAGAGGAGCAAGGCTAGAGAGGGACAGAGGTGAAAAGAGGAGCCCCACTCTTCCTGGATCACAGCGCTCACAGAAGGACCGTCCTGCTCCAGAGGTTTTCCCTGGTGGGTATTTCATTGAGCTTTTGTCCGTGTTTGGTTTTATCGATGGGCTTAAGCATGTGATTTTGGTCTTTTGGATTCTGGTTTAAAAAGGATAGAAGTACGAATTTGGATCAAAGTTAGACTTTGGATCAAATTTGGATCTAAATGAATTTATTGGACATGAATGGAGCTGTAACAGAAGTTTACAAAGATAAAACAAGATGCTGTTATTTGTTATCTCCGGCAAGCCACATTGTTTTATACAGTATGTGCTGAAAGACTGTATTTAGTTTTAGCTGTATTTAGCTTTAAGAACTGAGGAGTGAGATAAATATTAGAAATAGTTTGTTGTTTGATATGATATTGATTTTTGGAATAGAATAGAATAGAGTTTATGACTAGTATATGTATGTACTGTACATGTGTATATGTATGCAGTTTTAGATATCTGTGTTAGTAGATCTTCGAATTATGTGATTCATTATAATCACTATATTCTCAATTTCAATTTCTTCAAATCTTCAAATATTTTAAAGGGATAGTGACCCTTTATCAGATATACATTCTACCTGAATCGTAGTAGCACAGAAGTTATACATTTTCAATTTAAAGGGATAATCAGCCAAAAATGAAAATTCTGTCATCATTTATTTACTCTCATGTCTTTACAACTTGCATGACTTATTCTTTCGTGGAACATAAAAGATATTTTAAAGAATGTTTTTGTGACCATTGACTTCCATTGTATGGACAAAAAAACAGACATTTCTCAAAATATTTTATTTTGTTTTTCACAGAAGAAAGCAAGCCATACAGGTTTGGAATGACATGAGAGTAAATAAGCGATGACAGTTTTCATTTTTGGGTTAACTGTCACTTTAAGTTGAACATTTATATGTTAGACTTTCTGTGCTGCTACCAATCAGACTTGGAAACTAAAACAGCTATAGCATATTGTCTAATAATATTTCTGCGATTCAAGCCAGAGGGATAATATTTGTGCCGATTCGGATATATGAAACCGCATTTTCACAGAATTCTGCACACAATCTAGCACATACAGAACAAAATGTATATAATGTGCCTTTACACGTGCACATGGTAGTATCATGCCCCCGAGGTGCTTGATACAAAACAATGGCTTTGTACCTGTGATGCATGTGGGAAAACTTTCCCACACGTTGGTGATCGATCTTCTAGACACACGCGAGCACACACACACAACTGAGGGATATAGATGTCATCTCTGTCCGTGGTGCATTTTCACATCTTCAGCATTTTCCCCAGACAAAGCACTGCAGGATAAGGATGGAAGCTTCTGTCACTTGTAACCTTCGTCCATCCTGCCCTCGCTACATAACTGTACCCTCATATGTGGATCCATATGTGGATCTGTAAACCCTGCAGTTGTGCTAATAACACAAGAAAAAAATGGTGCAGAAACAATTTTCACTCAGGGAATTGCTAGTAAAAAAAACAGCATGTAACACGTTAAATGTGAAATTTTGAAGTAGAAAAACTTTTATATTTACAAGGTGTAGAGTATATAGTTAATACTTAGCATATATACTGTATCAGATAAGTCAAGCTTCTTACTGTCATTGAACAGGTGTAATGAGGTTAGTTTCCTTTTCTTTCACAAGGTCGTTGCAGTTACAGTTGAATAATGTAGGAAATAAATAAATATAAAGAAGTTCAATAAATAATAAATTAACAAAAGGTGCAGAGTGCATGGGATACAGTTGACAAAGGCAGTGCAAAATATTACAATTGTGTAACATAAGTCTTCTGAGAAGAGTATACTTAAAATAGAGGCAGCAGAACCATGTAAGATGCAGAATTGTGACCATGGACCACAACATTTATACATTTATATGAAAGCTGAATAAATAAGCTTTCCATTGATGTATGGGTTTGTTAGGATAGGACAATATTAGGCCGAGATACGACTATTTGAAAATCTGGAATCTGACGGTGCAAAAAAAAATTATAATATTGAGAAAATCGCCTTTAAAGTTGTCCAAATGAAGTTCTTAGCAATGCATACTACTAATCAAAAAATTAAGTTGTTATATTTACGGTAGGAAATTTACAAAATATCTTAATGGAACATGATCTTTACTTAATATCCTAATGATTTTTTGGCATAAAAGAAAAATCGATCATTTTGACCCATACAATGTTTTTTGGCTATTGCTACAAATATACCCCAGCGACTTAAGACTGCTTTTGTGCTCCAGGGTCACATATAGTAAAATGCTGTTTTTTTTAATAGAATATATGTAAAGAGATAGTTTACACAAATGGAAATTCTGCTTATCTGATTCAACTTCAAGTTGGCCAAAACCCTTTATTTTTTCTTCTGTGGGACACAAAAGAATATATTTTGAAGAAAGTTGGACTCTAAACAACATTAGAATAAATCAAAATATCTTCATTGTATTACACAGAAGGAAGAAATGCATACAGGTATGGAACAATACAAGGATGAATCAATTCTGTTTGGGTGGAAGTAAAAAAACAAAACAAAAAAACAAAAAAAAAAAAAAAAAAAAACTATCAAACTGTCCCTTTAAGTTATGCAAATATTGTACAGAATCATACTGTATATGGCCAGTACAGCTGGGTATATAACAATCTAAGCAGTACGATGCTATTATTCTTCCTTGGGCACTGGTCAACTTTTCCTTAAAAACTAAACACCAGCACTTACCATATAAACTAGGCCATCTTGCCAGTGCTGTAAAAATGTGGCCACATGAAACAGAATGCCCGTGTAACCCACCCATCCAACAATACTCCTCTGACAATGGAAAAGATAGGCCCTGCTGTATACTAATAGGGTCAATGGAATATAACGCGGAGCGAAGGTGAGAGGTGTGCGTTACCTTCCAGTGCAGCCACACAAGCGGTCATGGAGCCAGAAGCTTTTCTCTTTGGCGGCTGTGGGTTTTATGGTGTCAAGTGGTACGAGGGGTAGCTGTTTAAATCCTCTGTTCAGGTTATGGTTACCTGTCTCCATTAAACTCTCTGGAAAATAGAATGCTGTAGATAAGAGGCCCGAACTGGACCTTTGACCTGCACCTTTGACCCCGAGAGGAACGACACTGGAATCCAAAAGCTGCTTTAGTTGGATTTGGAATAAAGTGTGTTGAGTGTGTATATTAAAAGAACTTAAACAAACTTAAAAAGTCTTAAACTGTCACAGATGCTGTTGCTTAATATACAGAAACTAACAACTAACCCATCAGATTGTACAAATTCAAAATACTTTTTCCGTAATATTGTACCATAGCGCACTGTTGCAAAAAAATATTACTCTTTTCCAATTGGTTTAAGTAACTTAAGCATAGTATGTTTGGATAAATTAAACTGTTGGGCTCTATATTAAACTGTTGGGCTCTATTATAATTTATTAATTATAAATAACAATCATTAACATTCTAAAAAACACCCACCATTTGCACAGACAGGAAAACATGTTCAGATTGAATGCATTATTTATGTTTGTTTAGGCACATTCAAGGAGTTTTCAAGGAGAGACTAAATGAAATCTGTTAGTTGTAATGTATATCCTTACAGGATATTGACCATGCCAAGCTTGTATACCTTAATAATTATCAAAAATGTCACTAGTTTAAAGTATTATTCACTGAAAACCATGACATGTTCATGAGAAAAGCAGAGACGACGGTAGAGGTGCTAGATTCATTCTCATCTCTGTTGAATTGTTCTTTTGGGTAAATCTTTTTATTGAATTGGCTGATCTAGCTAGCAAGACAGGTTTGAATGATTTGTTTGTTTAGACCATTAGATAGGTCTGATGTGCGTTAAGATTCACTGTTAAATTTCAGTGTGTTCATTATAAAAAGCTATCATACAGCGTCAGAAGACTTGGAATATAGCACATCTTTCATTATATTTTAATAGTAGTTTTGAAAGCCTTGAAAAGGAGGTCATGCCGGTTTTAAACAACAAAAGGGTAAATAAATAATGACACTCTTAATTTTGCTTAATTTTGAATGGACTGCAATTGTGGGCATCATGTCGGCCTACATTTTATTCTTTGAGTAAAATAATTGAGCTTAAAAATTAAATCTGTTTGTTCATTTTTCATTGTCTTGTGGTAGAGTTTATATTACTTTAGATTGCTTTAATTGTTTCCTAGCCTAAGGTGCAACCTTAGCTTCCATGCAGTAACACAACTGTTTTGTTCCCTTTGTTTTTATCTGCAGATCAGGTGACAGTATCTTGGGATTCGGCTCTCTGCTGCAGAACAAGCCTGAATCTTCTCTGATCTCTTCGCACTTTGCGGTGCAGAGTGGGCTGGCTGGCTGGCCTGTGCTTTTGGTTGCCAACTGTCATTTCATCCTGGGTTAGGAGCCTGATCTCAGCACCAGGGAGGGGAGGGAGGCCATGGAGGTTCCTCTAGTCAACTTTGAGAACCTGGACGACATTGGAATCAACCTGGGAGACCCGAGTGACTCGGGATATCCGAACTCACCCACCTCAGATGCCCCGGAACCAAACCAGGGGACCTGTGGCATAAACTCACCCACACACTCACATCAGAGAGGAAGACAGCCGAGGCACTCGCTGGCCTCTCCACCAACACTGAGCAAGAAAGGAACATCAAGCTGTAACAGCCTGATCTCCAACTGGAAGGTTCTGATGAGCAGCGAGGGCAGTCCCAATGAGGCTCTCCTAGGAAAAGTAGCCAAGGATTGTTCCGAGGACTACTTTGCTGAAAAGGAGAAATTCGAGGAGGGCGAACAAAAAGTGGTTATCAATGTCTCAGGGATGATGTACGAAACAACACTTAAAACTTTGAATCAGTTCCCAGATACCTTGCTGGGAGACCCCATGAGGAGGATTGACTACTTTGACCCCATGAGGAACGAGTATTTCTTTGACCGCAACCGCCCCAGCTTCGATGGAATCTTGTATTTCTATCAGTCCGGAGGTAAGATTCGGAGGCCAGCGAACGTGCCATTGGATGTTTTTGCGGATGAGATAGTGTTCTATCGACTGGGGCATGAGGTCATGGAACAGTTCAGGGAGGATGAAGGTTTCATCAAAGACCCTGAGCCTCAACTCCCAACCAGTGGGGCGGTAAAGCCTTCACATCACAAACGCGTCAGTTTGGCTGCGCTTTGAGTACCCAGAGAGCTCCGTGCCTGCCAGGATCGTGGCCTTAGTGTTCTGTTTTGTTTGTCATCACTAGTCTATTTGTATCTTCTGCCTGGAGACCCTCCCGACCCGGAAGCAAAAAAAAAAAAAAATTTTCCGGATGAGCGTGAATTTATGCCTGCGTTCGTCCACTTAACCCGTGATGCCAACGGCACACTTCTGTCCCCTACTCCTCATCCTAAGGCCATGCTCTCTGTCTTTACTGACCCTTTCTTTGTGGTGGAGACCATCTGCATCATTTGGTTCTGTTTTGAGCTTGGAGTACGTTTCATAGTGTGCCCCAGCAAGAGCGAGTTTTTCAGCAATATCATGAATGTCATTGACATTGTGTCCATTATGCCCTACTTCATTACCGTCATAACGGAACTGATGGCCACCCACGATGAAGACCCCACCGCCAGCCAGAACATGTCTCTGGCCACACTACGTGTCATCCGATTAGTGCGCGTCTTCAGGATTTTCAAGCTGTCCCGCCATTCCAAGGGCCTCCAGATTCTAGGCCAAACCCTGAAGGCCAGCATGAGGGAGCTGGGCTTGCTTATTTTCTTCCTCTTCATAGGCGTCATCCTCTTCTCCAGTGCCATTTACTTTGCTGAGGTTGACGAACCTGATACTCAGTTCGTGAGCATCCCTGAAGGATTCTGGTGGGCTGTGGTCACAATGACGACGGTTGGCTACGGCGACATGTGCCCTATCACTTTGGGGGGAAAGATGGTTGGGATCCTCTGTGCCATCGCTGGCGTGCTGACCATTGCACTTCCTGTTCCTGTCATCGTCTCCAACTTCAACTACTTCTACCATCGTGAAACGGAGCAGGCGTCGAAACAGATGATTGATGCTGCTGCTGAGGCTGCTGCAAATCAGAAAAGCAGTTCTGAAGAGAAGTATGAAAGCAATTACTCGCTGGACAAGAGCAATGGGAATTGGCAGACGGGGAAAAACGGCATTCCATAAGGATTGGTATATTTCGCATGACTAGCAATAATGACTGTACAACAATGCACTTAGAAACTCTCGGTTTTATGGTTTGATAACTGCTTAATTAAGAGTTCTACATATGTACCTAATGCTATGCATATACCAACAGTACCTTTGCAGAACATGCTGTTTCAAAGGTAGACCTCAAACAGGACGCTGTTTTAGCCAAAGGCTGCTAAAAACACCTTTGATGGATGACTATAAAACCTCAGAATCACTATCTACTAAAAGGAAGCAAAAAATATTGTAAGGAACATCCCTATAAGGCTTTACAGTAATACAAACTGAAATGCACTGAACTGAAAAAGGAATATGAAACTCGGAAAACAAAAAAAGTTCTCATGTCATCATTTGCGAGGCAAACGGCTGCGTTTGACTGAGGTCAAAACAAGCATTTAATTAATCGCGATTAAGTGCCTGTGTTGCCGAGTCCCTCAAATTAATGCCGAGGAATCATGAATCTGCACTCTAAGCATCCACCCAGCACCACCTTTTGCTGATGTTGTCGTTCCTTTAGAGTTTTGCACTGACATCACCTTTTGTCCCTGCTGCTTGTGAGAGAAAAAGCTTATGCCAAACTGTTATCCATCTTTCAATGTCACTGAATGTCTCCTCTAACAGCCCTGGTAGTTGTCACACATAATCAAGACTGTTTTGAATTAAAATACAGTATCCTACGCATGCAAGTATGTTATATTTGGATGACCCGCCGTGCTGTGGCAGCATCTGCTTGCTGCTTGTCCCACATTTTCTTCTGGTGTTTCTATTCTTGTCAACATACACACAGAATGAGACGCTAGAACTCTTATC
This sequence comes from Sinocyclocheilus anophthalmus, assembly GCA_018155175.1. NCBI lineage: Eukaryota > Metazoa > Chordata > Actinopteri > Cypriniformes > Cyprinidae > Sinocyclocheilus > Sinocyclocheilus anophthalmus. Next base: position 137,591 of record JADLZN010007478.1, read on the forward strand.
TTTAGGGTGAGATATTTTTTATTTTTTTATTTGTATTTCTATGCTGAGTGAATTCAAGTTTTGGTACACACCTTTGCTTGGCAATTTCATTCAATTAGTTTTACATTATGTCTCTTGTTTGACCGAATGTATATAAAAAGCATTGACGATAGCTAGTAGGATACACGCACTTCTTTACCTACAGGCTTCATTTGCCTACTATCAGCCTTACTCATTATGCACATGGATATGTATGGCTAGAAAACGCACAAGAATTTAAGCATGGATTTATATCAGTTAGCCACTTAAAACAATACTTGTCGGTCAAACTGAGCACATATAAAAAAAGCTTTAATTTGGCTTGGTTCTGTTGCTGGAGGTAATAAGTGTTATTTTTCCATGTATCACACTAATTTATGCTGACTTGACAAGCCAATGAAGGCAAAGAGCATGATCACACAGTGCATGTACTGTATAGTGAAACCAATTAATGATCAGCCACTGCAAAAGATGGAAAAGATTGCAGCAAATATATCATCTAATCCAGCCTAACGATTTACTTGTAAATGTTTGCAACATCAGGATGTTTCTTGTGGATTTATCTTATAAACAGAACAGGAAGAATCATTATCTTACAAGCGTATTAGAAACATTCATAAGCATATGAAAGAAATGACACAAAGTTTTTGTCATGCAATATTGCACACATGTCTGTCACATGTCTGGCACACATGTAAGATGTGTTATGCTCATCACATGACATCATTTTAAATTTTTCAGTGATTTCACTATGCTTACAAAAATCTGTGTTTCCATAACTTGAGGTTTCTTTACTGCAGGAATTCCCTTTTATAAGAGCATATTTCATGCTTTACTTGCATTAAAAATATTGCACATTTGCATGTTTTTGTAAAAAGCAAAGTTGAGAAAAAAATAGAGGACAGATGTTTCCAAAGCAAATTTTGATTGTAGTATTTCAGCACTGTCTAAAGCAAAGCAATACAGCACTTTTCAGGGAAGCTAAAATAAGTTTTCCAATAAGCTTGAAAATGAACTTATGCCAGCAGGTAACATTGCATTTTTCAGACACTTAATGTATAACTGCAATATAGATCTTAAAATGCTTTTTATCATGCTGTTGTCAATTTTAAAATGATGCATGAAAACACTGAGATTAAAGAATTTGTTAAAATGACCATGCTTTGACTAGAGGTAGAAAAAATAATATTTAAATCATCCCTCCATTGCGTCAATGGAAAAATCTTAAGTATATTCCCTTGTGCATGCATTTTATGTCATAGTATGGTGTAATATCAATAGTAGTATTGAAAGTTATTGTTCAAAAAACCCTGAGAGTTATATTTTGATTTTTTTACAATTATCCCACCGATGAAGGTGATAATGCCAGTGTTATGTGGTCATCATTATGGCATTTAGCATCTCATGAATGTATGCTATGGCTGTATGATATATTTTGATTGTTTAAGCACTATATTTTATTCATGATATTCTGAGTGCCTTTTATTAAATATATATTAAAATGTATTGGCTCCAGCTTTGTGTGATTTGACAAGGACACATACATTCTCATTGTATGATTATGTGGCGACTCAACACAAAATAAAATATGCTTGGAAAAAATATATATATCCATAAAATAAAACATTAAAGACAGAAAACATTTGCGCTGAAAACACTTGCTCCTGTTTTTAATTCATTGCACTTTTGCAATGAATATATATAGAGTGATGTAACTTATTAAGCCAATAAAACACCACCCAAAACCATTGCGGTCAGCACAACAACATTTAACATGCATTCAATGTAGCTTGGGTCAATTTTCTTTACTATTTTTTTCCCAGAAAAAGACCACCTGTCATTACAAGCAATTCTTCTCATCTGTGGTTTTGCAGTATTATCATTCATAAATCATGATAGCAACTCTAAGTATTTGAGAGGGTGGTGGTGTGTGGTTCATTAGGTTTTAATACAGTATTAGAGAGGTAAAAAAGTTCATCTCAGGTCACTGAGACAGGTGAGAGAGCGACCATGATTTGTTGGCGCGACCTGTGGAGTTTTTCGGGGACGGAGACTAAACAGTGCAAGATCCACAATGAAAGCACATTAATCTTTAAGGCCATTTTGTTTGTGTATGTGTGCACGCATTAATGTTTCAAAGCTCACAGTCTATGTTGTATGTAAAGTACGCAGATGCAGCATGCATTTTAAGTTGGTCATTCCTCAATAATCTCAATGTCTTTCCTCACTTTCATCAACTGATCTGAATTACCAGATTAAAATCTAATTTTTTGCTAAACCTTTACCAAATACTTTTGTCCCAATACCAATTTTGCTTTCCATATTTATCTGTTTATTCAGTTGAGAGCGTGCCTGATACACGGAAAATAAAATGATGTAGAAAATAATAGCGGAAACAATTCTCACTCTGAAAAACTGATAGTAAAATTCAAAAATAAATAATTAAAAAGAAATTGCAAGTTACACATTGAATTGCATGTCAAATTTTTAAAGTAGAAGGACTGTAACGATATTTGACTTGTGAAAGCCATCCTCTTAATAATACCTGTTCTGTTTAAAGGTTTTGTTCACCCAAAAATTGTTGAAAAAAAAAAAAACACCCCCATTGCCCATGTCTAAAGCTTGGAAGAGCAAGGACAATTTTTAATATAGCTCTGATTGGATTAATCTGAAAGAAGAAAGTCATATGCACCTAGGATGCATTGAGGGTGAGTAAAACATAGGCTCAATTTCATTTTTGGGGGAACTAACCATTTAAAGCTTCAAAAAATCGAATTTTACAGTACGTCAAAATATTTACACATCTTAAAAGTTTTTAACGAGAACCCGAAGTATATGAATACACCCTCACTATTTGAATTGCATTCAATCAGCATTTTGTTCTGATTGCTTTGCTTGTACAGTTATTTCAAGACATGATTGATTTCAGTCATTTGACAGGCAGTCATAAGAAGCACTCTTGTCTAGAGGTGACAGTCCAGTTGAGATACTAAAATATTGAGCAGTGAGACAGCAAAGTAACCAAATACTGAACTATGTATATAGTATGTAAGAGAATGCTGTTAGTGTTTTGTGGTTATGTAAGAGGAATGCTAGGTATTATATGACTGTCATTTGAGTGGTGTCATTTCTGAAGTATGATATCGCAATATTTGTTTGACATAACAAAAATATAGTTTGGTGTATTTTTAGGTACATGCGAACACACGGTTTCCAAGCAAAGCAATCAAATAGTTTGATAATATATTTTCATACATGTTAATTTAAGCAAATAGTTTATGCGAATGGTCAAACTAGAAAACGAAATTGTGAAACAAATCCTTTGTAGAAAAAAATAGTGGAAAACACTTTTTCTTTTGGAATGCTACGCTTTGCATTTTACATAATTTAATAATATATTTTAAATAAACAAAAACAATTAAACATACTTAAAATAAATATTAAAAACTCCTCAGCAGTTACACCGGTCACACCACAGTCTGGACTAGGTGCCTAATGATGCGTCTTAATTTTATCTGCTTTTATCTCTAGAACCCGACACTACGCTGATAACCCCTGATAGGACCAATTAGGAGATTGGGGAAAGAAAAATCACACAAAGCCGGCAATGGCCTTAATACCCTGGAGATACCCTCAGTCTCATATATACTTAACTGGCCAGGTGCACGGTAAGGTCAAACAGGGTATGGAGAGAGACGTGTTATAAACAATTAATGACCAGCCATTTTGTTCTAGTCTTGCACTGTTTAGACCGTTCACGTCTCTCTAGCTCTGCGGCTGGAAAACTTTACTAGCAAGTTAAAGCTGGGTAAGACTGATTACATCTACAACAGGCAGAAAGTGAAAGAAACTGACCCCTATAACCCGAGCGTGGCTCAATTTGTACTTTCACGCAATCCTGATTACTGCGGTAACTTTAGTATGCAGTATTTGAGGTGATTGCAGGTTTAATCAAAGAAAGGTGATACTTGCTAATTTGGGGTTTATGGTTACTTACGAGTCTCCAGCATTTTCATTGGAAATCTGAATTAATTTGATGCAACATAGAATTATCAGCCTCACATTTTCTGTAACTTTTTCTGATTTTTTTTTTATTGTTTGGTTTGTGGTCATGGGTTCAATTCCCACCACACTCAGAAAAAAAAGCATACAGAACTGTCGCTGGGGTGGTACCCTTTCAAAAAGTACAAATATGTACACTTTAGGTACTAATATGTACCATTTAGGGTAGTAAAAAATGTACAATCCTAATAACAGCTTTGTACCTTTTTCTGAGAGTATGTATATTTTGAATGCACTATATAAAACTGCATTGCAATACTTTTTCTTATGTTTTGTTTTGTTATATTTGAAAAAAGTTGGTTACCCAAGTGATGCTAAATTAAACATCCAGGTAAATACTTAATCACATTTATGAATTTAGCATTTTATCCAAAGCAACTTACATTGCACTGCAGGTATACTTTTTATCAACGTATGTATTTCCCCAGAATCAAACTAATTAACAGCAGAGCCATGAGCCACTGTTTAAAGGGTTAGTTCACCCAAAAAATGAAAATTCTGTCATTAATTACTCACCCTCATGTCGTTCCAAACCCGTAAGCACCTAGTATCTTCGTAAACACAAATATGAAGATATTTGATGCATTCTCTGACCCTCCCATAGACAACAAGTGTCCTTACACAATCAATGTCTAGAAACGTAGTAAGGACAATGGTAAAAAAATCCATTTGACATCAGGGGTTCAACTGTAAGCTACGAGAATATTTTTTTGCGCAAACGAAAAAAAAATGACGACTTTATTCACAATTGTCTCTCTGAGTAAAACTGGCACCATTAGATCTTGAAAGTAAATAGGTAGGTATGCTGTTTCTGTGTCAGCGCGTCACGGGGATACGTTTTCTACATGGTTTGCGCTTTGATTGATTTGAACAGTGTATCCGCGTGGCGCAGCTGACACAAAAGAGCATACGCAATCAAAGTCCCTTTAAGGCAAGCCACGTCACTCGGCGGCCATCTTTGAAACGCCTCTCGGGCATGCAAGTGCAGCTCCTATCTCTTTGAATGGGGAAACATCAAATTTTCCAAAACTGTTCACTAAGCTTATTATTAAATTTCATATTTGAAATCACCAATGAAATCTGACAATAACTGTATCATAAATGTTGTTTATTTTGCTCAAATAGCGTTAAAAAAAGCGTATTTTTCAGGCTAGATCAGCCAGTGTGCATGCGCAGTCCTAACCACACGTCTCAGAGCGTTGACTGTTTCTATAGCAACCGGGACTTCTAACAGCAGCTGCAGTGACGCGATGACTTTACAGATTAGCGATTGGCTCTTTTGCTCAGAAGGCAGTGCTTCGTTCGATAGAGCGGCCATATTGTTGCATTTTTCCCCATTCAAAACTAAACGAGTGACACGTCTTGGGTATTCTATAGTCTATAGAATTGTTTAATAAAATCGTTTTTTTTTCTTTTGCGCACAAAAAAAAGTATTCTCGTAGCTTCGTAATGTAAAAATTCGGTGAACCTGATATCACAGATTATGTTCAGGGGTGTGAAGTAACGAATTACAAATACTCACGTTACAGTAATTAAGTAGTTTTTATCAGTAATTGTACTTTTTTGAGTAGTATATTAAAATTGTGTACTTTTACTTGAGTGCATTTTAAGTGATGTATCGGTACTTTTACTCCGCTATTTTCCTCCGTTTGTGGTCGTTACATGATTATTTTTATTTTATTTTTATCCATCAACGTGATTGGATAGAGAGATAGTAATCGGTCTCGTGACTTTCGTCAAATCAAACTTTAACCGCCAACTGTTTATCATGGCTCGGTTTATCATGGCTGCTGGAAGCGCATTCTTCGAGCATCAATTCAGTCGCATCTTCCTCTAATATGTTAAGGTAAATTTCGGATTTCTGCTTACTAAATGATTTGTATATATGCTTGCCTATCTATACGGCCTGAAATTTGGTGTGAGGTTGTATTGCATACAGTGTTAACTCCCGCAAGAGTGCAGGTTCGTCCAATTCCGCCTTCACGTCGGAGACGCGCGATCTGCGCTGCTCTCCGCCGTGGTCTGCGCGGCACTTGGACTAAGTCGTTTTTTTTTTCCCCCCCTGTGTTGCTGAGACTTGTGGGACTTTGATGAGTTTGAGCTCGTGCTGCGCGCGTGGAAAAGTGTGCTTGGAAAACAAATTAGGGACCACTCTGCCACCTATTGATGACAGTGTCTTTCATATACTGCATCTGTGCCAGGTGTGAATAATAACACGCAGTCGTTAATAAATGCACTAATTTAAGCCAGTTGCACTCGTGATAAACCAATTATCAAGTTCAAACTTTTGTTCCATTCCAGTGCGGACCTGCTGATTCACCGAGTAACGCCGCGGTCAGCAAAAGAGAATGCGTGGCGGTGTGTGTGTGGTGTGTAGGTCGTTCCTTGGAAAACGTGTCCCCAGAAAATACGTCGCGATTTAATGCATTTTCCTTACATTGTTTATCAGCAGACGCAATTCGAGGTAAATGTGTAAAAGGTTATTGTAGATGGGGTCATCCTTCGAGAAACAATGGCATTTCTGTAAATTTGTAACAAATCTCACGTTTTAGGTTTCTTATTCTTTATGCAAAACGCTATAAATAATGGGCCCCGTTTTGGAGAGAAATGGGGCTTCAGTTGAACCAATATCCATGGTGTGGAGAGGCTGAACTATGAGTTTCTAATGGTGTTTGTATTTGCACGGTTCTAAACATTAATACTTTATGTGCAACAACAACAGCGTGCTGTCTCAGTGGCCTAACACATGATTTTAAATCAATTTTTTCAAACTTTAAGATTTAAATGGGGATGATTGTACTAATAACTTTAATCTTTTCTTCAACTGAATACTGTTTTCGTGATGTTTTGATGTATTTTAAAGAGTTGGCAGTCAAAATTTAAACTGCTGGATGATAGATATTCTTCGTTCTTTATGACAAACAAGATAATGTGATTTACAGAATGTACAACGTTTTTTAAAATGTATAAATTGCGGTGTTCAGCGTTTATTATGAGGGGGTAGAATACACAGCTCAGTACTCATTACTCAATACTCATGAGTACTTTAAATAGGCTACTCTTTTACTCTTAATCAAGTAGTTTTTTGGACAAGTACTTTCACTCTACTCACACTACATTTTTTGGAAGGTAATGGTACTTTTAGTTGAGTATATTTTTTCAGTACTCTTTTCACATGGATTATTTTAACGATGTCCTTGTTACGTTTCTGAGCCTTGATCATGTAAGGTTACTTGCTGTCTATGGGAGGGTCAGAGAGCTCAGAATTAATCAAAAATATCTTAAATTGTGTTCGAAGATGAACGGAGGTCTTACGGTTTTGGAAAGACATGAGGGTGAGTAATTATGACAGAATTTCATTTTTGGGTGAAATATTCCTTAAAAGTACAATATATATTTCGTAGGGATTTACTGTTTAGTGACATGAGTTTGAGGCTTTTTATTTGCAACAAAAAAGAACCATCATCATTCATTCAAGTGGCTCCCAAACAGAGGGCAACTTCATGAAATGAGAACAGAACTACATGCAACTCATGCAAAACCAAACAGTGACCCATGCATGTACAATGGATGCAACATTTGATACCAGCCGCAAAGCCAAATTTATGCTGACCTGGTGATTTTATCACTGGACGTGGAAATGGGGCATTAGTTGCACTTATCTATGAGATGTCGATTCTAAGCGTACTTATAATTCTACAGGCAGAGTAAGTCTACAGTAATGAATGGCAATGTGGTATATAGTAATTAGCGGGAGACAACCTTCAGTGTGTATCTTACTGCAGAGCTCTCTCTTGCATTCAGATAACTGGATAAAGGGGAAGTTTTTTAAAAGGAGAAATCAAATGGATCTTTAAAATGTCCATTTATGTCTAATAATATGTGAATATTTGTTGTAATTTCTACTCAAATATACTGTGATAAGACACTATATATCCCAAAGTTAGGCAAGATCTCTGTTACTTAGTTCACATACAAAGGGGCATGTACGTACACGTCTTCTTAAAAAAGCAACGGCAGAACAGTTTAAAGCAATCTAGATGTTAAAGGGGTCATATGATGTGATTAAAAAAACAATTTGTGATTTGGGGTAATGGATGAAAGTGTTTATGCGGTTTAAAGTAAAAAAAACACATTTTCCACATATTGTACATTATTGTTTCTCCTTTATGCTCCGCCTTTCTGAAACGCATCGATTTTACCAAAGCTCATCGGTCTGAAAAAGCGCGGTGTGCTCTGATTGGCCAACTATCCAATGCGTTGTGATTGGCCGAAAACCTCAAGCGTGAGAGGTAAATGTCGACCTCACAGACTGTTGATGCCGTGTCCGGCCGGAGCGAAGAGACATCAACATCATTAGAACCCATTAAAACGAGGCATTTGTTGCATCCAGTGGGGAATTAATTACATATTATAATGACTTATACTCTCTTTTTACGCGTTGCGTTGCATTGCATTGTGCCGTGTAAACATAAAACCATATCTGCATTTGTGATCGTAGAAATGGCAAACAACAAGTGCTACTCTACTGCCCAAAAGTCGCGTTTCAATCATCAGTGGCAACGGAAAAAACACAGCGGCCATTAGCGTGGAGGGGAAGCCGGCTTAGCGGCGATGAGGACGTTATAGAGTGAGATGAGGCGGGCGGACTCCGCTTCGTCCACGGTGCAAAGTTGTTGTATTTCCTCAGCGAACAGCACGGATCAGCTCTAGGCAAGACGAAGTGGCTATTGTCCTCTTTTGGAAGACCAAACAAAGTAGTTTCGCTTTCACAACGAAGCACACGGCGTCTTCAGGACATGGCTCCAGCGTCAACAATACTACAGGGAGACTAAAAGTTACGCCTTCTTTCCTTGCGTGAACATTTGGGCGGCGTGAGTGTCGTGAGCACAATCTTCAAAGATCAGCGTAGGTGGGGGCGTGTTAGAACGAGCCGTTTTAGGTAGGCGTGGTTAACTCTTAACTTTTATAAAGAATATCTCTTTGGTTTTGAGACTTTAGTGTTTGCAACTTTACAGATCGTCTTTATGCACCAAGAGCTTGTAACACTCCAAAAAGAAATGAAAAATTGAAATCGCATCATATGACCCCTTTAAAGAAATTGACAGTGTACAAAAAAAATAGTGTAAACCAGTAATACTGTAATTCTTAGCATACGTAATTCTTCTGAAGTAACACTATCTAACAATGACAAAAAGAGACAAAAAGTTTGATTTCAGTATGGAGGACAGTTTCAGCTCATTAGCAATATACAAGGGGGGGAAATCAGATAAGGGGAAGTGTTGCCTCCACATCACTTGGTTGATCACCCTGTCAACTGGATAATGCCACCTTTCACGTTCAATGAGTAATCACATAGTAAATAACATACTCACTCAGATATCACTACTTTCAGTCATGTATGACTCATTATAAAGTTCATAATCAAAATGACTTGACAAAAAGAGTCATCATCATAAAACCTGATTACAGAATATTTTATCACAGATAATGGCCTAAGCAGGTGGTGACTAAAGCCTAACAACAATTAGTATTAACAAATAAAAGTTTCACACAACATGTTTGGTAATGTATTATTGTACTTAGCCATTATAAATATTATATATATGCAGGCTGCACACAAAAGATAGCAGTAAAGTCTGACTCACAAACTATGAGACGGTTCATTTAATGAATTGTTCAAAATGACTCATGACTCATTAACTATTTGAATCAGTCTGTCGAATTATTCACTGAATTAATTCACTGAATCCTTTAGAGTGGTTACTGAATAAACACTTGATTCACTTTCTGAACTGCAATTGGATGTCCATCTTAAAAGTAAAGCAAGGTTTGTGTACAAAGCTTTGTAAAATCTTTTTAAGATACCAATAGGCTACACATTTTCTGTAATAAATGACAGTTTGCATCTGTAATTATCAACTGTTTTTCATGTATAACCTATAAGAAACTTAAAATGACTAAAGGGTTTTGTTTGGTTCTTTAATACAGCCTTTCGCTGCTAGCACCTGCAGTTCAGTCACAAACTCAGGTCGTATCGAAAGTTTAGATTAATATGGCGTCCTGGAGTGTATAAAGTGTCTCATGAGTCATGACACACCACAAATGTGTCGGTATTAGCACGAATTCTGCTTTAATTTTGACTCGGGCAAAACAAGTCATGCTGACATACCAAGAACTGACCTACCTCGTCCACGCATACGTCTCATGTGCGCATGCGCAACGCGTTTGAGAACGTCATTAGCGCAAAGTAAATAAAGTTGAGCCACACCCTCTACTCCAATTAGCCTACAAAATACAGACTTTTTCATATACTTATGTTATTTATTTTCTTTTAAAATTCGAGATATGCTACCTATGTGTAATATTAGGCCTACAGGTTATCCTGATATCTTGAGAAAGAAAATTTCATCAGGCGAGTTTGGCACATAAATACGGGTAGATCACCCAGTTATGATATAGACTGTTGTAATTATGTAACATGACTATGGGAATATCCTCTACCTGTGTTCACGTGCTGAATGTGCTGGTTCTCCCTTCCTCTTTCCTCAATTAAGCTGTAAAACAGATAATGAATGTTACTCATCATGAGGAATTTCCCCTGTTGCTTCATGTCTGTCCCTCCAACTCTCTATTACCCAGCTTTGTTACACCCTCTTCATTCATTATTTACATGCATTTAGATGTTTTGGTCTCACTCAATAATTAAAAGTGGTCACATGATGGTCTAATAACTGGAGTAAAGTTCAGAATAAAATAAATATTATATTATTACTATGATGACACTCTCATGGTTGACTTGACAGTGACCTGAAGAAAGACATCCTACGCATATGAAAAAAGAAGAAGAAGAAGAAATGGGTGAATAAAATGGTGAAAAACATCAAATAAATGGCTAATGAACTTTCCCTTATGCATTCATACCCATTTAAACGTAACCTTCCCACATAATTTGGCAGCTACCAACATACACAAGCACCGCCTTCAAAGAGATTGAATACTTTTCAGTGGTTTTTAATGTTTGCATCATTAAGGTGTATCAAAGAAACAGATTCAGTTCGTACAGTAGCATGTTTAGCTATAAAAACCAACTTCATTACAGAGGAATTTAAAGAAAAACATTAGTATGTGTATTTTTAGAAGCAATATGCAGCAAACATTAATCATCTGTCTGAGAACATATGTGTGTTTGGAAGGTGAGCTTCCTGCCAGCTGTGCATTGCTAACCAAGGAGATACTTTATCTTCTTTATATCCCTACATGTCCTTGCCTGGACACTGAAACCTCCAAATCACAAATGCACTGTGTGTAGAATAATGAGAATAGATGTGCTTTTCTGTTTGCACTCACACTCCGTTTAGTTTGAGGGCACTATTCCTCACTTGAAGGCCAAACTGACATCAGTTTTCATGTTGTGCCTTCAAACAGATTGTCATATTTATATAAAAAAATTATTTTATATCATATCTAGTTGACACCGGAATTTGCATTAAATCGGCCTATGTACCTGTTTGTCTCAATAGCTCAACAGGGGACATTTCAAAGGAAATAAAGTTCTAAATATTATGTGGTCAAGGTTTCGTCAAGAGATGAGAGCACAGCACAGTCATTAGTCATGAATCAAAATCACATTTTCTCAAATAATATGGAAAGAGGAACTTGTTGTCTAATATGCATGGTGCATTTCCCATAAACCACATCACTGAAAGCCAGATCTGGTTTGCTGATTGATTATAGTGTCACAATTACTGTGCCTGTGAATCATAAAAGGTCTGTCCCCTTAATTATGTGTGTGATGTATGACATATTTCCAAAATTGAAAGGCTTTAAAGGTGTGTGCAGTAATGCAGACATCATTCAGTGAAAACAAGGTGACAAGTCAATCATCTTCCTACCAGGAAACTGTCTACATAATTTCAGTAAAGCAGCCAAGGTCTGCCCCCACACATCCTTCAGCTGACCTCTAGTGGTCATATTATTGAACTGTTTAGTGTAAATGAACCACATAGAGAAAATACACCACAGATGCATTACTTAATTCATCTTTCATATATGAAAACAGATGTATGTGATATGCAGAAAAATAAATCAAGACAGAATGGCACTGTATCTTCCTGTATGTAAGCCATACAGGAAGTACTGTATATGATATACTATGAAAAAGTGTATCTGTCATCATTTACTGGATACCACTGTAATGTACACCTACACTGTCTGTATTGGTACTGTATACAAAATAAAAGCAATCACCTTGGTAATCTTGTAATCATCAATATAGACCTATATACACGCCCATAGCATGTTTTTTGTTTGTTTTTTTAAGTAAGAAAGTGTCTGCTTAAGGACATAAATTTAACATGCATGTGGTTGTTATTGCCGTTATCTAGCTATTTGTGCATTTATGTATTCAATAATTCAGTCAGCTATGAATACAAAAAATATGAATCATTAGTAACTGACTATACAAGTATCTCTTTATTTAAGTTTAGAATAATGAAAGGGTGAATAGTGAAAGTAAAAGAGCTAATGTCCTTTTTTGGTGACAAGCAGCCTGTAAACAAAGTGATAACTCAGCTGACAAACTGGTTTGACTTTAAATTGATTTTCCCTTTGTCTCATTTTAATGCAAAACAAAATGTGACATGTTTTAAAGTAAGTCAAATGTATGGTCAAAGTATAACATTTAACTTCTTTCCTGATTTTTTGTCTGCTTGCATTTTAGTGCATTCTTTGACCTGAATTACTTATCACAAAATCAGAAATGTCATTCCCAGAAAATGTCTTTATATCGCAACACCTGAATTTTTTCATACTTACTCGTCTTAACTTGATTTCATTTTCATTATGCACCAGATTTCCCCATGTCTTATCTTAGACCTCCACAAAAGGGAGGGTTCAGGAACTTCTTGCTCTCATAAACAGTTTAGTGTACACGTCATCTAACAGAACACACAGTAAATGGTTTACTGGCTGCAGAATGATGCAATCTCTTCTTCCTGTCACATAAATGCATAACTCTTGACTTGGAAAAAAACTAATTATTAATTCTTATTGCACAACTACTTCTATTCAAACTCACTTGGAATTATAGGTTAAGTTTCATTTCAAATTATTTTGTGGTGTCATTTCCTTATTCATCTTAACATGGAGAGAAAACATGTAAACATCACCCGACAAACCTTTTCCCGGGCTACCTGAATGACGTCAACCTCTGCTGCATCGTCTGCTGATAGGTGTTTCCAAAATGGAAAGTCCAAGGTTCCTCAAAGACTTTGCACTAACAGTCGGTCACCACTGGAGATTGTACCAACATCGCAAAGTGCGAGAAATAGTAAGACAAAATCAATGGTTTATTTCAAAACTTCACGTTCGTCTTATAATATCGTTTTGGGTTTGTGTTTTCGCTGTTAGCTGATTGTACACTTTCCATTACCATGGTATTCAAAATGATTTAAAGATCGACGATTCTTAAAGGAATGTTCTGAGCAACACAAAAAGGATTTGATACAATAAAAATTAATGGTGACATTCTGCCTACAGTATTATGTAGCGATTAATCGGACGACATTTGGCCGATTTTTAGCATTGGACAATAGCTTGTCTGCAGATCATTTACTTTTTTCTGTTTTCTGTTTTCCATTAGTTAATTTTGATTCAAATGTTTTGTAAAATAAGTGTTAATTTGCAGTTCAGCAATTTTGTTGCTCTCTCTTTCTCTCTCTCTATAGGCCTATATGTATATTTTAGGCTATATTAGCCATCACCCTCCTTGCTCACTAGATATCAGCATTGGAAATTAATAATAATAATTAAAAAAAAACATATTATTCAATCACTAATACAAATGTTGATGCATTTTATTGCAGTATGACAGGCCAGTATGGCATCCATTTCGACTGACCAGCATACACAGCCCACCCCTCAGCTGCTGTCAGTGGGAGAAAAGGATAGGAAACGGCTGCTGGAGGTGTATGTAAAGGGAAGTCTCAGCCTTAACGATGGATCACAATGTCCTCTGAGACAGGAGCAAAGATCACACAAATGGGTTGCCATCACAGAGCGCAAGACAAGAGATCGCAAACATTCCAGCGATACATCTCTGAACTTGACTTCACAAGCCTCCATCTCAGATGAAGGCATTAGATACGAGCCACTCACTGAACCGCAAATGGATAAAAAGGAGACGTCGTCTGAGAAGAAATCCAAAAAGTGGAGAGTTAAAGGGAGTCTGTGCCGCAACGATGGCTCTAATGCATCGCAAATGTCCAACAGCAAACCCAAGAAGAAGTTTCTACTTTTGGATAAGGGCAAGGAGGAAGGTGGGCAAAGCATTGATTCTTTATCCCCCCAAACAAGTACAGTTACCGCTGGAAATATGCATTCAAATGTGCAAGAAAATCTGGAGACTTCTACATTGGAAAGGAAGGACAAAGAAGGCAAGAAGACAAAGAACCCCACTGTATGGAAGAGTTTCTTGAGCTGGTTTTCCAAAGGAAACAGTGAAAAGGAGCAAGATCATCAGAGAACCGAAGAACAGCTCCCTCTTTCCCATCCCTCAACGCCCCAAATCTCTTGTTTGCCTTTAGGTGATGCCCTATCAAAAAGCGATATCAACCTGCACCATTCAAATTCGACGTTGCACAGGAGATCATTAAAATGGAGGCGAAGTGGAGATATGTCCACTGAAAAATGTATGTATCTCTCCATGTATGTGCAACTTTATTATGGATGTTCATTGTATTAGTTTGAAGTTTGCATTTATTGAAAAAAAAAAAGTTCTAATAAAGTTTGATTTTTAACAGCTGTTGAGATAGTGGAACCCATTAACTCGTACTATGAGAAAATGTCAGAGGAACTGGAGAAAATTGTGAATGAAGTGAAAGACAGTCCAGCTGAAGACAATGCCGCTCAAATAACAGACCAGAATGGTGTAAATGGTGTGTTATTATAATAGACTATTTGAATGATGCAAAAGAGGTGGGTTAAATATTACATACAGGACAACACAAACCAGTATAGGGTTCAGCTGGTTGTGTCTCAATGTCTGAATTACAACAGAATAGGGCTGTGATTAAAGGTATAGTTCACCCCAAAAATGAAAATGCTGTTATCATTTACTTACTGTCATGTAGTTCCAAAATCTTTCTTTCTTTTTTTGGTGAAACAAGTCTCCTTTCCAATATTGTTTGATTACAGACATTCTTCAAAATATCTTCTTTTGTGTTCCACCAAAGAAAGTCATACTGGTTTGGAACGACAGAAATTGTATTTGTTTAATAAACTGCATTTACTTAAGCATTAAAGCTTATGCAAATTTAAAGCATTTTAGTAATACTTTAAAGAAATTCTATAACCATTGCTCATACTATGTTGTTCCAAATCCGTATGCTGTTACAGTATTTTTTGTGTAGTGACCATGAAAGACTTATGAAGTGCCATTAAAAGAGTCCATTATTTTTAATTACCAGTTAGTTACGAACTTCCCCTCTGCTTTCTCAAATATAATTTTCCATTCTGCAAATTCTCACACAAAGTCTTCAGAAGTCTTTGAATACAGCACACACATTATATTATACTACTTTTATGGTGTTTTTTGTTTTCTTTAGAGTTTGGCAGACGTCATCAGCATAATCTGTCATTGTACAGAAAAGATGGATGAAAATGATTCCAAAATGTATCTTTGGTGTTCTGCAAAAAGTAACCCAGTATACAGGTTTTGAATGATGAGTAAATAGACATTAGCCTCAGGTTGTAATTTGTTCTTATTACAACCTGAACTTTATATTTTATAATATTTGCTCATTTTTCTATCATATTTCTCAAACTAGTCTCAAAGGAAGAGCAAGGAGACTTAATAAATATCAAGGTAAGTGTGTCTCATTCCTTCTGAAATCACTACATATTACTGAGACATTTTATAAGTATTGCAGATGATTGGCTCAGTTTCAAACAGGCATGAAATGTTAAAACCACCCAAGTATTGCCATTTTATGCTATGTGTTATTAAAGGAGATCCACCAATTTTCTTTAGATCACTAATGTTTTCTGATCTCCTCCTCCCTCCCCCCAGCTGAACGAGAACAGCACCATAACCGCTTATCTGAATGGAATCACCTGTAGATCCTTCCAGCAAATGGCTAAACAATACGTGCAGTCAGAAGTTCCCAATAACAAAACCCAGCCACCTGTCGTGGCACCAGAGCTGGTGAAGTTCGCCTTCACTCTGGATTTCACAGCCAGAGTGGCTAGTCTACACTGCCAAGCCATGGACTTCGGGAACCAGTATCTCCAAGATCGCTTCACTCACATGAGCGAGAGCAATCCGCATCTCTTTGACATTAAAGCAGAGGATCGGAAAACACAACTCTGATCAAGAATTCATAACCTTGTAGAAGCATGAGCTTCTAGTTGACATAGTTGTACTGCTTGATTTGCCTTTGAAATGTAGCAACACAAAACAAGCCATAGAAAGATTTTAAAATTGGATTCTTTTTTTTTTTTTTTCATTTTGCACAATAACACACACCAGAAAGAACTGGGTTGGTAATATCATAAAACATTAATGTGAAATGTTATGTAGTTTTACATCATAAAACCCTGAATGAAGTAAGAGAACTCTAAAATGTGATTTTATTGTTTTTTGATGCAATTATGATGTATTTGCACAACTGAAATCATTGTTTTATTTACATAATGCATTTTTTATCTATATATTATAACTCAAATTTATAAGCTTTACTCACTATAACATATCTATATACACGACACCCACACAAACACACACACACACACACCACACACACATATATATATATATAGTATATATATTATTAGCGTGTGTAACTATCTGCAGGCATATGCCAGAATGTTTTTTAACTAATAAATATTAATATATTGAATACAACACTTGTGTCAATGTTGTTTCATTTATATTCCTTCTAAAAGTAAGTAAAAATTTATGGAAAAGTGTAAATAAAAAAATATGTATTGTTACATTAAAATATTTCATGTGCATTTTTTATATACCAACTAATTATCAAGATTTAAAAATGCGGCATATTAGCCAATTTAGTTTATAATACAAAAAATATTACAATATGATTAAGCCACTATTGCTGATTCTAATTGGGCAATGTTATTTTTCATTGCTCTATTTGATTCATCCTTAATTTATGATTTTTCTTTTTAATAAACAATATCACAGTGAAATCAGTCCTGCCCCAATTCAACCTGATAAAGCCTTTATTAGTAATAACAGTCCTCAAAAAAACAAAATATCACTGTGGCATGTTTATTATATTTTTACAAATTCTTACTACTAACATAATTGTGTGTCATTTTTTTTTGGATTTATATATAATATATAGTAATATATATATATAGTATATAATATATATAGATATATATATATTATAGCTTTTGTTTAGTAATTTTAGTACTTTAACTTGTTTTTGTTTCATTCCCAAAGCAGCATTTCTCATTTTTATTCTTTTTAGGTTTATCTAAAATGTATTTTATTTCAGTTCTATTTCAGTTTTCAATTAATTATAATAACAACACTGATATGTATACATTGGCATGTTCAGAGTATTACCGCATATTCTATTCTACAATTCTGCAGTAGAGAATTTTGTTTGCAATATAACACACAGTCATTCAGTCTTCCTCTTGTACATCCATGTCAGAAATAAAAGGAGAAGACAGATTCTCATCTACTTCTGTGTTTAGTAATAAACTTCCCTCACAATCTAGCCGATCCTTCTGAAGCTGTGGTTCAGGATGGCTGTCCATTTCTAACTCTAAGTTGAGCTGCAGGAGGAAGGCTGAAGATAGTTGCTCTGCGTCTGTAAGGATGTCAGCTGTCTTTTTGCAGAAACCGCCGGATCCGATGAGCTGGAAGCTGAGGAGAGATCGTCGTCTAGGCCAGAGAGGCTGAGTCTGGCTCCTGCGCTCCGGCTGGTTCTTTGAGGTTGGAGTGGAGAGGCACCGTGGCAGAAAACGCAAAGCAAGAGAACGTAAAGGAAAAAAGGACCAAGGAAGGAAAGTAAAAGGAAGAGATGGGAAACAGGACCAGGGTGCAAGAAGCAGAGCAAGCGTGGGGTGCAAAGTTGGAATTTGCAAAAGCAGGAATCTGGAAAAATTCAGGAACATCTAATAATGGTAATAAGTTCAAAATCTGCAATCTAAATATGTATTCACATTGTTCTTAATTCAGAAATAATATCAGATTATGGCAGTTAAAGGGGTCATATGATGTTGCTAAAAAGAACATTATTTGGTGTATTTGGTGTAATGCAATGTGTTTATGTGGTTTAAAGTTAAAAAAACACATTATTTTCCATATAATGTACATTATTGTTTCTCCTCTATGCCCCCCTTTCTGAAACGCGTCGATTTTTACAAAGCTCATCGTTCTGAAAAAGCGAGGTGTGCTGTGATTGGCCAGCTATCCAGTGCGTTGTGATTGGCCGAATACCTCAAGCGTGTGACGGAAATGTTACGCCCCTTACCATACTGTGATGCCGTGTCCTGGCATGATGAGACAAAACCAATAAATCCCATTACAAATGAGGCATTTGTTGCATCCAGTGGAGACATAATTACTGATTATAATGACTTATACTGTCTTTTTACACGTTGCGGTGCGTATCGCGCCGCGTAAACATAAAACCATGTCTGCATTTGTGATCGGAGAAACAACAAGCCTACTCTACACTGCTCAAAACTCGCGTTTGAATCATCAGTGGCAAATTATTTAAAAATAAAAAACATACTTACAGGCTGTGAGTCAGAAGCACCAGACTGTCCTTGCAAAGTTGGAACTGCCAAACTTTATAGAAACAGCCTTTGTGCCACAGACGCATTGTACTGGTTCAGGAAACAGTCATCATCCTCCATAAATGTGTTGCACACATCTGAATATTTGTGTTGACTGTTCTGGAACAGTGTTGTAAATAATACAACTTAACCGCTGATTTCTAGTTGTGTCCTCTTTTGGAAGGCCAAAGTAGTTTCACTTTCACAACGAAACACACAGCGACTCCACAACATTGCAGCAAGAATTAAAGTTACGCCTTCTTTCTTTGCGTGAACATTTGGGCGGTGTTATGCAAATCTTCCCACATAGTGAGGTAGATATGTGGGGGCGTGTTAGAACGAGGCGTTTTTAGGTAGGTGTGGCTGACTCTGAAATTTTATAAATAGTATCTCTTTGGATTTGAGACTTTAGTCTTTGCAACTTTACAGATCTTCTTTATGCACCAAGAGCTTGTAACCTCCAAAGAGAAAGGAAAAATTTAAATCGCATCATATGACCCCTTTAAATGGTTTGCTAATGTAATTTTTATTTTGATTAAAAGGTTAATCGTGGTGCAAAACTTTGCTCAACTCGTTTTACCTGTTCAGCAAAAGTCCTCTCAAGTGTGTAAAGACTAACCACGGATGTGCCATCACTTCCTGTTTGAATTCCCTGCCCGCATTCAGAACCTGGTGGGGAATTTTCTTCACCCAGCAAAAAAATCTGTTTGGTGTCCAAACACATGCAAAAAAACGAATGACAACAGGCACTTAAGTATATTTCTTCATATCTCTTGTACTGATAAGATACATAGAAATGAGAAACACAAGCAACATATTTAGACTAAAGATCTGACCTGTAGATGAATGAGATGACAGCTGAAGCAGGCAGAGTGTACGGCAGTAGGGTGTAGGATATGAGACGACACGGCAGGAAGTTGTTGTGAAAGGTCCAGATGCCAAACCGCTCAGCTAAGTTACAAAGCAGAGCTGAAGAGAGAGATTTCATTTTAGCATGTGCATTTTTACATACAGTGCAAACATGAAAGCAATGTATCAAAGTATAATACTGGTCATTATTATATTATTGTGCATTATACAGCTGCCTCAAAGTGTTAAATGACTTCAGTGTTAAATAATATTTCATTAAATAATATCAAACCAAGTGTAATCTGCAAAAAATGCTGTTATATAGATTTTCTCAAAAATAATGTTTCTGAGCCATCTTTGCAACGAAAGGCTGCATTTATTCGATCAAAAATACAATAAAAACGATAATATTATGAGATATTGTTACAATTTAAAATAACTGATTTCTATGTTAATATATTTTAAAATGGTGCAAAGCTGAAGTTTCAGCATCATTACTCCAGTCTTCAGTGTCACATGATCTTTCAGAAATCATTGTAATATTGATTTGCTGGTCAAGAAACATTTCTTATTATGTCATACAGTTTGCTGCTTAATATTTGTGTAGACATTTTTTTTTTAATGAAAATAAAGTTCAAAAGAATTGCCTTTACTGTTGCTTTTGATCAATTGAAATGTATCCATGATGAATTAAAGTATATATATTTCTTTCTTTTTGCTTTGATATTTTTAACATACTGCAATGATACTGCATATTGAAGATGACTTCGCTGTTTAAATATACTTTTCAGGCCTGTATATCACTAGATACTGTTTGTCATACTTATTTCAGTCATGAACAACTTGTACCGCGAAAACATTTGCCTGACATGATCCTTCTGTAGAGCAGGTGGGATATGCAGGGCGTAATGAGGGTAAGAGTGATGGAGGGCTGCCCGCTGGCCCTCATAAAGCTCTGATACAAGGTTTCCCCCAGAATCACCAGAGAAAGCTGAGTGTCATTAACTAAAGCTGGAAGTGCATTGAATCTTCTGGAGTGATCATGTATGTTATTGGGCTACTCACCTCTTTGTATCCATGCTGGCAGGCTGATATACAGTAACTGCTCCAGTGAGTTCAGGCTCCAGGGTAAATCCTCAAGCCCATGATAGTACTCCTCCGGTAACTCAGTATCCGCTTTTATTTCATCAAAAGGCTCTGCTTTGTCCCACCTTTTCTCTTCATTTATCTTATTTTCTCTGACTTCTTGTGTTGTCTTCATCGTCACATCCTCAAGTAGGATTGTGTTAGATCATATCTCCACACCAGAATGATCAGATTCAGCCCCGGACGCCAGATCCTGTCAGCAAATATCTGTTTTGACTGGTAACAGAGCAACTGGTCAGCAAAGTTGTCTAATACCCAAAACCTGTTAACAGCAAGTCTTATCTGTCCCCAAAACCATGTATAACATGTCTTACTCAGACTGTTAACAACGAGTTGACTGAGTAAAGCCAGTAATGAGCAGAAGCAGGAGATGAAGTGATGATAAAAAAAAGAGCAGAGTTTATTGAATAGTCTTAGTTGTGTGTGTTCCGATGCTCAGACTTAGACTGACCAGCACAAATCTAACAAGTGTTATTATTCCACAAGCAATAGCAATGGAAAATTACTGCTTCACAACAACATCCCATGATGTTAAAAAACCTTGAAATGCCTGGTGGATGATATCATTGTAGCAAATGGATTGCAAGCTTGTTGTCTTTTATGAGAACCAACAAACTAAAATATTCAAAACCTAAAGGGACAGTTCACCCAAAAATTAAAAATCTGTCATCATTTACTCACCCAAGTTGTTCTGAACTGTATGAGTTTTTTCATTCTTTCTTTGAACACAAAGCATCTTTGAAGATGTTGGAAACCAAGCAGTTGCTGATAACCATTGAATTCAAAATATCTTCTTTTGTGCTCAAGAAAGAAATTCTTATTAGGGTCAGTAAATTGTGACAATTTATTTTGTTTGTTTTTCATTTTCAAGTGAACTATTAACCCTTAACTTCATTTAACACCTTATTTAGGTTTTCCCCCTTTATTTAAACCTGTAAACCATGATTATTACATACGTTTTTACGTTTTTAAGGAACTATAAATGTTTCATACAATTGCAGACACTACCGGTCAAAAGTCTGGGATCAGTAAGACTTGTAATGTTTAAAAGAGGCCTCTTCTGCTCATCAAGGCTGCATTTATTTATTAATAATACAGTAAAAACGTAATCTTGCAACATGTTATTACATATAAAAAATAAAAAAATTTTTTGGTTTCTATTTTAAAATATCCCTTTCACTTAATTTTTTCCATGATTTGCCTAAGCTGAAGTTCCTCACCATTACTCCAGTCATAGTGTCACATGATCCTTAATAAATCATTCTAATGTTATGCTGATTTATTATTAGATTTATCAATATTGGCAACAGTTGTGCTGCCAAATATTTTTTTGGAAACTGCAAATACTTTTTTCAGGATTCTTTAGATGAATAAAACGTTAAAAAAGAACAGCATTTATTCAAAATATAAATATTTTCAACAATATAAACCTTTGCTATCACTTCTTAACAATTTAACACATCCTTGCTGAATAAAAGTTTAAATTTCTTTCAAAAAAAGAAAGAATGAAAATGTACTGACCCCAAACTTTTGAACTGTAGTGTATATTGTTAGAAAAGATTTCTATTCTGAATAAATGCTGTTCTTTTTTAACTTATTCATCAAAGAATCCTGAAAAAAGTATCATATTTTCCAAATACATATTAAGCAGCACAACAGTTTTCCACACTGATATAAATCACATATTAGAATGATTTCCTGAAGGATCATGTTACACTGAAGACTGTAGTAATGATGCTAAAAATCAGCTCTGCCATCACAGGAATCAATTATATTTTAAAGTATATTAAATGAACCTTTTTATTTTACATCATAAATAATATTTCACAATATTAATTTTTTTCCTGTATTTTGTTTGATGATCATAAGAAACTCTTGTAAAAAAAAACTAAAAAAATCATTCTGATCCTAAACTTTTGACGGGTACTGTATATATTCTTTATATTTCACATATAAACCACCAGTTAATCTCAGTTAACCTCAAAAAAGTTGAGAACGAACCAACGTGTAAAATTTACTTACGTAACAGTTCATAACATCTTTTGCGCCCAGGGAGAGAGAGGAGAGCAGCAGAAGCTCTACTGAAAGCCTGATTATCCCTGAGCAGTGAATTAAGCTCAGGCTTATTTTAAAGAGTGACGGTGGGCAGTGAGCATGACAAGGCATTGCCAGTTCATGCTATTTGGCCACCTGGACCTATTTTTATACACCACAGACTAGTGATTGATGGCTGCAATAACGCAATTGACTTCTGACCAACACATGCTCAGAGGCTTTTGCCAGGCACTCATTGTGTTTTTCTCTAAGCAACATGTCTTATTTTAGAAAAGTCACCGTGAACTTCCTCCAAAGGACTTCTTTCAAATATGTGACCCTGGACCACAAAACCAGTCATAAGGGTCAATTTTTTCAAAATTGAGATTTATACATCATCTGAAAGCTGAATAAATAAGCTTTCCATTGATGTATGGTTGGTTAGAATAGGACAATATTTGGCCGAGATACAACTAGTTGAAAATCTGGAATCTGAGGGTGCACAAAATCAAAATAATGAGAAATCGCCTTTAAAGTTGTCTAAATGACGTTCTTAGCAATGCATATTACTAATCAAAATATTAGGTTTTGATATATTTACAGTAGGAAATTTACAAAATATCTTCATGGAACATGATCTTTACTTAATATCCTAATGATTTTTGGCATAAAAAAAAAATCATTCATTTTGACCCACACAATGTATTTTTGGCTATTGCTACAAATATACCCCAGCGACTTAAGACTGCTTTTGTGCTCCAGGGTCACATATTTTCTCTTATCTCAGTTTAATGGTTTAATTATCATGGTTTTCTTGATTGTTCTGACATGGCAATTAGCTCAACCAATACTATGAGTTTGGAGCAAACTATAAATATAGAAATGATGAAAACATTTTTAAATAACATTATTATTGAAGACCAGTTCCATTGAGTAAAACAATTCAAAGTAATTCCGACCATGACTTTCAACTTACGATTTGTTTTGTGAATTCGATCTTGCAGCATGCCTTCATCTTTTATAACTGTGGATTTACAATTATTTACAATGTGACTTTATTTTCTGACTTTAAACTTTACCAGTTTTCCCATACCATTTTGCACCTTTAAGAGATTACAAAAAATACAAACATAATACCATATATCTTTAGAGAAAACATTGAGTTGAATTCAGAACCTTTTTTGATTAGATCTATTCAACTTAGATCTGTAAGAAAAAAATATATAAAAAAAAAAATAATAAAAACAATGTACCATTTTGCAGACAAATGATCAGGGCAGGCAGCTTTAAACACAAATGTTTTCCTTTTTTATTGTATTTTTACAGGTACAAAAGAAAGATTAATCAAAGAGGCCAAAGCCCATGTCTTCATCAGACTCCTCAGATTCTTCTTTCTTCTCTTCCTTTTTCTCTTCCGCTGAAAAGTAAACATGCAAATGTGAAATTACACATCACAAAGCTTCCTGGTTATTTCTGACTTCAACCACAAAGTACATAATCAGTGGACCAGATCAGCCTGTCTGTAATTAAAGTTTGGACTGCTGCAATTTAGCATGAGGGAAGACGGCAGGAATGCTACTATCTGATCAGATCCATTACAAACCAATTAGTGTGTAATGGGCGTAGTTCAACTTCTAATGAAAAGCAGATCAGAAACTGGGCAAGGGGACATTTTGCTAACATTTAACATGTAATGCATCTGGAAAACTAAACAATGATTTTTTTTTTAGTAGAACCTATATCATCAAATTAGAATGAAATAATTCTTTGTACATGAACAAACTGGTGTCAGTACCAGACAGTGTTATTTTTTTAATAAGATACTATTATAGTTTTATTTGTTTGTTTTTATTTGAGTTCAAAAGTTATTAATATTGATCTGTCATTTTTTAAATAATTTTCCTTAATGTCTACATAGATTTGATTAATTTTTATTTCAGTTTTAGCTTTAGCTAAATGAAAATGGGAAATGTTTATAGTTTTTTGGTTTTAAAGTTTTTGGTTTAATGGTTTCAGTTTTCTATTAAAAACCTTGGTAGCAGGTTAATTCAACTACCCACCTGCAGGTGCTTCCCCAGCAGGAGCGGCACCACCGCCACCAGCGGCAGCAGCAGAAACCGCCACTGCACCACCCGCTGGAACGGAGGCTAACTTAGAGAGGCCTGTGGCAAAATAAACGTAAAACAACAAAGTGAGACTTGTGAAGAAATTCTGCTCACGAGATTTTTATATTATGTAGGTCAAACAGTAAATGCAAAGCAGCCTTACCGGCATTCATGACTTCATTGATGTCTTTGCCATTCAGTTCACTGATGACCTGTTGAGTAACATCAGAGATTGAATCATTTGAGGAATTTGCTGCCTTATGTGAGCATCCATCTTACTGATTAAGAACAAGGAAACAAAGGCAACAGAGTTGCATGTGCAAAACCATTAGAACTGTATTGGATTCCTTATAATAGCTAATAATTTCAATAGAATATACCCAAGAGATTTATTTAATAGACCTTTTTCACATTTCCGGGTTTCTCAGCAGCAGAAGTCGTGACAGTTGGGTTAACTTCGAGAGCAGTGAATGGGAGGGTACCACAAATATATTTTTTGCATTCCCATTTGGTCAAATAGCAAAAGAAAAACTCCACTGCATTAGAAGCATCGCTGCATTAGAAACACCCTCGCATTAGCGTTAACTAGTTTTGTTGTAATTTGATGCAAAGATGATTTAATACAAAGTATAGCATTATAAATGTACATACTTTTTTTTTTAAATACAAATATGAAAAACTTTCGAGGATTTACGATGCTGATGACTGTTAAATGTGTCATCACAGTCTTGTGAAAAGGGTCTATATGGTAAATGGTTGCAAGCAGTAGCGGCTCCTGATCATAAATTTAGGTGTGGCAGTTTTTGGGTCGTATCCATGAGCGCACAGGGAACTGGGTTATTTAACAAAACAAACACAAAAACTATTTACAGGCGATTTAAAAAAAATAATAATTGTTAGTTTATTTATTGTTGTTGTTGATATTCATTTTATTTGTAGGTCTACTTTTGCTATTCTTTCCTTTTCTAGAACGTAGTAATTTTGTATATTTACAGGCTATTTACATGAGCAGGTTTGAACTGAAGAATTTCTGCTTTCATACTAATTTGATGAAATTTATTTGTGTAAGAATTTGGCCCGCCATGGTTTCATATTAGCAAATTTTTCAATGACTGCTTTGTTGAATTCGGGGATCTCATGTGTTAAACGTTTTTCTATTGAAAGCATCTCCAAAGCATTAAGTCTTTCCTGGGACATAGTGTTTTGCAGAAATGTCTTAATTGTCTTAAGTGCTTAATTTGTTTAAGTGTGGAGAAACATCTCTCAGACTCGGCAGTTATCATTGGCATTGTGATCAGAATGCGTAGGAGTTTCAGTGTTTCTGTGAGCACATCGTTCAAATTATTTCTGTTTATAAATGTGAAAAATGTGGTTGCACCTCCACACGCACGGAAGTCTGGATTGTCATAAATCAATGAGAGCTCTATGTGGAGACGTTCATTTATCATAGGCTATGCATCTACAGTCCTTTTCAAGAACTCTTTAGGGAATTTTTTTGAAAATTCACAGTAGCACGTTGTCAAAAAAAGATTGCAGCCGACAGATGACCTGTGAAATCAAATCTCTCTTTGGCATTGGCTATTACAGTGTCACAAACTTCATATGCGATCTGCTGTAAATTGGGTGCGCTCTTTCGCTTAGGCTGAGCATCCGTGCTGGTATATTTTATGCACAGAGATGGAATATCATCGCAGATTTTGCCTATGGAATTCACAAAACTTCTTGTGACTCTGTGTGCCTCTACTGTGTCAATTCCTCGCATTTGTAGCTGTGCATAAAGAATGTCAACACGGGGCCTAATTAAATGAAACAGATCCTAAAAGAAGAGAAATTCGTGATCGGAAAGCATTCGACAGAAACCTTTAGCCTCCATAACAGTAACTGAATCAAAGCCTCGAGACGACTGGATAGATTCAAAACATTCCAGTAGAATGGCTGCTAAATTTCCATCGTGTCTGAGATGACCGTGGTATCCGTTTCCCTACTATTTCATTCAGAACTGCTGTTCTTTTTGGGGATCTCGAAAAAAAAGGTGAAAAACCACCAAGATCCGAGAAGAAACATCGGACAGGTGCCATTCCAGAAACAGCTTGCTCCATTATCAGATTTAATTGGTGTGCATAGCAATGCAGAAAATGTGCATTCGGGTAAACGTCCTGTACTTTCTTACACACTCTTCCAGATGCTCCTCTAATCACACTAGCCCCGTCAAATGTTTGTGCAATAAGTCTCCCCTTGTCAAATTCACTGTCAGGAGAGCAAACTACACACAACTGCTCTAATAGCACCTTGAAGATTGAATCGGCATTCGCGTGACCGTCAATTGTTTTAAAACCAAAAAAAAAATCTCTTGCACAGTGTTAACAGGATCAATATAACAGAACACTACTATGAGTTGGCAGTGAGTTGATATGTCCGTGGTTTCGTCAGACTGTACAGACAGAAAGGCAGTTTTTTTCAGCTCACCAATAATGTGGCCTTGCATTACATCAAGCATGCAGTCCAGTAACTTGTTCTGAATAGTTTTAGAGGTACCCTTAAAAACTGTGGCGTGCTCAAGATGTTCCTTCATGATATTGTCAAGGGAAGCAACAAGATCCACAAGACCTCTGAAAACACCGGGATTGTCAGAGGTTTCCGTCTCATCATGCCCTCTAAGAGCTAACTCCAACACAGTCAATAAACTTCGAGAGAATGTGTCTATTTTTATCCACTTCTTATTGTGGTTTCGCACACCAACACCATAGCTCTCATCTAACGGTGTTGCTATATTATCTTGTCCAAGCATGGCTAGCTTCACTGCACAGGTAAGATGAGCTTTGCTAGATTCGTGTTTTTAGCCTTTTCAGAGAAGTGTTTTACATCGCACACACCTACGCTACTCCACACATCACCCTGTCCCATGTTAAAGAAAAACGGAAAAGCAAGCATGGGAAACAGAAAACTTTATTTCGTTTAGCACAACCAGACAGCCAAGGCTTCTTGTCATACCACGACCTGGAAAATGTTCTGTTGAACAACCTACTATTGTCCTTCGTTTGCTGTACAATTTTTATATCTGGTTTGTCGGGGCCAAGCTGTTTGATAGCTAATTTCTCATTAAGTGACAATCTCTCAAACAAGTTCTGCAAAAGAAACTCGACACTACGACAGGCGGGATGATCTGTACCACTCGCCATCTTCACGGTCTGACGCGTTTGTTTAAACTGACACAGACTCAAATACAGTTTGCTGATGCGGACTGATATAATATTGTCTGGAACTACGTTTATGTAACGTAAAAGCATGCGGGGCAGTCTCATATCTCCCCATATGGCTCTAAATCAGAGTGTGCTGCATTTCCATTTTTCACCATAAATTTATATTGAAAAAATACGTGGTGCTGTTGAGCTCGGGAGGTCTCCGAGACCCCCTGCCCAGCTTAGTACAGTCATTAATACACAGCCAACCTGTCAACCGAAGCAATGCGCTAAATTTCAACATATCCATCTCACTTTATGACTTAACCTAGTCTAGAAACTCCGAAAATATTTTTGGAATAATAATGAACATTTTTGAGTTGTCAATTTAGGACTGGCTCAGTTTATGCAGAGTTCTATGTTTTCAAGTGGCTGAATGTTTTGCCCATACAGACGAGCCGTGCCTGGTTGTAAGGCAGAAAATCAATTAAACATTAGTGTTAAGAAGTTGAATTATTAAACTCTTGTATAAAAAAAAATCAGTTATATTGAGATGAAGATTTAAACAGGTTTATTTGAACCTTGTTAAGACGCTCATTATCAGCCTCAATTCCAACACTCCCCAGGATGTTCTTGATGTCTTTGGCGGATGGGTTGTTGTTGCCCCCCAGAACAGCCAACAGGTAAGCGGCCACGTAACGCATTCTAGAAGAAAGTTACAAATATTACAACTGATTAATGGGATTGTTTATAGTTAACTTTTACTCATATGATCTAAAGAAGAATTTTGACCAAATATATATTCAATGCTTGTATATTTTAATATATATTTAATATGTGAATACTGAATTATAATATATCTAAAATGCAGCTCCAGTAGATAAAAACTAAAATATCTCAATTGTGAATTAAATCTTTGGTCCCACAAGGACTACTAGAATTTTGAAAACATGGTATTAAATTACAAAAAAAATATTTCTGCTATATTGTAACCTAATATATAAATTAGACCGAGAAGTTATGAAAATGAACTGCTATTCTGTCCCAGACATCGAATGAAAGCCTCCAAGTCAGATGTGAACCTTCAAGCGTGTTTACGTTACGAGGCATTTAAATTTTAAAACGTAATTCAAATAAACGGAACATTTTTCAAACCATTACGACTTAGGTGTTAATAATTATAATTACATTCTGCCATTTTTCTAATCTGGAGCGCAAGGAAACAAAATGGAGTACGGTTAACGTATATCGCTTGATAAGCATGTGCTTACAGAGGGAAAAATGCACTTGAGTTTTAATCACAAACACTACCTAAACATACTTTAACACGCTCAACATTTAAATGAGAGGTCAAAGCAAGATTTAGTGTTAAAATGTCAATAAAAACATACTTTAAGTCTGCGAAAGACACGAAACGTCGGTCACGCTGCAATTTCCGGAAAAGAGAGGACGAGTAGAGGGAAATAGCTGAAGAATGCAGCAGTATGCGATGATCTGATTGGCTGCATGGTGCGCCCTGTCAAAATGGCAAACGTCGATTGGCCACTATTTTTCCTCGTTTATGGCGTGCTGTCAATGCTGTGAGTGAGCGAGCGTGACAGCCATGGTAGAGTGAATCAGTATACAGGGCCGTATTTGATGATTTTAGGCATTTTTGTACCTCTATGAAGGCTTTTTCCCTTACAAAAAGAGTAATATAATTTATGTCAAACTTGATTGTTTCATAAATAAAATAAAGATACACTTATTAACAGTGTTGGGGACAGTTACTTTTAAAGTAATGCGTTACAATATTGCGTTACTCCATAAAAAGTAACTAATTACATTACTTAGTTACTTTTTATTGAATGTAATGCGCTGTGTTACTTTTGTGTTATTTTTTAAATCTGGACAGGGCTTGCTTTTTTGTTTTTAAAATAAAAAGTTATATTTTTGGCAAATATAAAAGCCTTTTCACACCAAAAGTGAAATGAAGCCTCAGGCTGAAGGGAAAGTAAATGTACGTCCGTACAGTAGAATGCAGAAGAAGACATTCAACACCCTTCAGCAATAAAAAAAGACACACAAGTGTTTGTCTAGAGTTATTTTTGCTTATTAGTATGGTTGAACTGGATTATCGAAGGTCAGAAGCAAAGACATTGCTTTATAGAATGGGATTAAATACATAACGAATATTTGTGTTGTTTAACATTTAATTATTGCAGTTTGCGTCATATTCTGAGTTGCATTGTTTTTATCCATTTTGAGGAATACTGAATCTGTTTTTTTTTTTAGAGAGCTTATTAATGCATATTCATATTTATTCTAGAACTACAGTAACATCATGTTCTCCCGATTTCTCCCAATATGGGGACGGGAGAGCTGTCAGTCAATAAATTGAAAAAAAAAAATTAACTCAGATATTCTCTTGTAAATTAAAGTAATGCGTTACTTTACTAGTTAACTTGAAAAAAGTAATCTGATTACGTAACTCGCGTTACTTGTAATGCGTTACCCCCAACACTGCTTTTTAACAGTTGTGGTTTGTTAACCATCTCTCTTTTTTAAATTTAAATGTTTTAATCCCCTCCAATTTAGCTAACAGCTACACATTCAACAACACCTCTCATAACCTAGTGAATAAAGAGATGACCAGCTAAATCTTCTAAATCTAAAAAATGCCAATAAGAAACTAAAAAAGTTGAATTTCTGTGAGTTGGGCTTTTGTCACTAATAGCCTTAACCCCCATTAAGTTCTGACTTGAACACTTGATACACAACAATTTTTCCACAATTGTGCCACTTCTTCTTTTTCTTTCCCTTTTTTTCTAGTAGAGGCAAAAATAAAAGGAATGAGGCATGACATATCACCATATGCTGATGTACAGAACCCTTTCTTTGTGTACACTGCCAGAGCAGTCTCTTGTAATGACATTACATCATAGCCAAATATTAGAATAACATAGTGTGACCATACGTGCCATTTTCCCAGGAATCCTGGCCAGGATTTCTATATTGCCTAAAATAAAATATATACTAGTTTGGCTTTGTTTGCGTGTGCAGACGATCGGTGTATGACATCAAAATGCCATACAGACGGTTCCTTATGCTTTCTAAATGCTCTCGAGGTATTTTGATGTCATACACCGATCGGTCTGCACACGCAAACAAAGCCAAAACCTAGATGGCACGTATGGTCACCCTAGAATAGCACCTATTTAGTAAGTAAAACAAACAGCTCCTGGCATGACCACATTAAAGGAATACGAAATGAATAGACATAGAAGCTTTTTATTTACAGTAACAAAAGCTCACAATGGCAAACACAGCAATCACAACCACTGACTCAGAATATTAAACAGATTTCACAATTATACAGGTAATAATTAACACAATCTTTCATATTTTAATGAAAGGGTCCAAGAATAAGGTTCCGTTTCAGCTCCATCTTAATGTAGAAAGCTGTGCAACTCTGATCAAGGAAAACAAATGTGCGTCTACAGTTCTATTAGCTCTTCATCCTTCTCTTGTGTAAAGAGGTAGGACACCGTTTCCAGAATAAACTCCAGGGTTTTCCTCCAGCTGGTCACATACCAGATCTTATACAGGAATTCTCCAAAGAGCACCAGCAAAAAGAGTACCATAACACTCAGGAAGATCCGATCGATGTGGTAGAGCACCCTCTCTTTGTATGTGCGTTGCTCCCATGGCACTGAGGCCCGAGCCTCGCTGTATTTGCTGAAATGGAGGAGGGCTTCCTCATCACTGTTTATCTCCTGTGTCTCCATCTCCTGCTGCTCCACAGGTCCGTCCCCTTCTGCCATCCTGCTTAATGCTCTCCAAAAGTCAGGCCTTTGGAAATTGCTTTTGTAATGAAGTTTCCAACTTGTGGAGACAGGCCTCTTCCCGGCGTGTACTCTTTTGTTGGTCTTCCCTGGCCGCAGCCGAAGAATAAAGCCTGAAGTAATTGAATTGGCAGCAGCTTAATTAGTTTTCAGTCTCTTTTAATACCTGAAGTTTGAGAAAATACAAAGTATGCCTTATTTAAATGACTTGAATGAAACTAGCTGTAGCCGTTTTAATTGAGTTGGTTCATTTCCATTGTCCTCGTCAAGGCTGTTGTGTGTCTCTGACTGAATATGGCACGCTGATTATGAACTCACACCTCACTAAGAAGATCACTGGGACTTAGGGACACTCAGCACTTTTCAAAATCCTGCAGTAACAGATGGCAAATAAGTACAATAGTGCTACACCATGCTGACAAAAAAACATCTAACATGGCTTTATTTCTTTGAAATACTTTTTCATAAGAAAATGTAATGTTATTTATTCTGTAGTTTTACTTATTTTAACTGTATATGGGACAATTTAATTGATTTAATGAACCAATTTAAAATCACTGGACTTTAAGTGTTACTTTTCCATCTGAGAGTGACTAAAGATGTTTGGATGCAAGTATGTGCATTTACAAGTGCACATGCAAATATTTATATAACATACGGGTATATTACTTATTATATGCAGAAAATCTTGAAGTCACAATCTTCAGATTATGACATACTCTGACTGACTGTTATAATAAGGTTAGAGCCGCAGTTGTACAATCCTGAATTTAGTACACCGAGTTTATATAAATATAAGGTAAGTTACCTTATGCATATAGTTTTAAGATCATAACATGGAGTCTATCCTGTTCTTTATGAATAATTTAAACTAGCAACAAGCTGGATGGATGACATTTATTCAGATGAGCAGTTATTTAAAATATGAATGTTATTTCATTGAAGTATCTTAAAACATCAGATAATTAGTTTATCTTTAATATATTCAGTACATATTACTTTTAAGATTTCATATAATTGCAATGTAGCTATCACTAAACACTTTTGCTTTTATTATTCCTAACAGCTAAAATAATTAAGGCCATATAAGGGAAATATTAACTGAAATAAATTAAGTATTAATACAGCCATATTATTTCTTTAAGGTATTTTTATTAGAAAAATAATGTTCTAATGAGTGTGTCAAAAAAATGCAAACAAGGTTGTTACACTGACTGTTCAAATTAGTTCAATTAATATTATGACCTCAAAACAATTTTTTTTTAATGTAAAATAATATTGGGCATATGTTTATCTATTATAATAAGAGAAAATTATTAATAAATAAGTTTAAAGATTGATTATAAGATAAAAAGTGAAGGATTTAGAATTAAAGTGGAGAGAGCTCCAAACTCAAACTACACAGCAGTAACAAATGCACTCAAACCATCATGCAGCAACAATCAAACCAATGAAACACCACGACCTGTTTTACATATTTTTTTATTTTTCTGCATAAAAATGCACAGAAAGTGACCGTTGATTTGCTTCACATGGGCTTTGCAGGAGCTCTGGGTGCAGCACCCTGCAGGAAAAAAGGACAACGAAAATGCTGAGATGCACATTAAACACCAAGTAACAAAATACAGCGCATGCACTTTAACCCTACTAATAATTCTAAACTTTCCCACAACAGAATTTGATTGTACTTACACTAGGCCTGAAGCGGGGAGGTGGTGTTCGGTCCTTGCGGGCCTCCTGGGATCTGTTTCTCACCACCTTGCTGTGGATGGCACAGCTAACACAGTAATGCAGCTTCACGTACAGCTTGGGTAATACGTATGCTACACAGGAGGAGGAATAGGGACATAAAAAA
Organism: Sinocyclocheilus anophthalmus; assembly: GCA_018155175.1. Lineage (NCBI taxonomy): Eukaryota > Metazoa > Chordata > Actinopteri > Cypriniformes > Cyprinidae > Sinocyclocheilus > Sinocyclocheilus anophthalmus. Next base: position 171,480 of record JADLZN010007478.1, read on the forward strand.
GAATTTGAAATTACACAGAACAGCACACATTAAGACTTTGACAATGTTTTGGTAGTTAAAGCAGTCACTTACAGTCAAACACACTCGCTTCGGAGATGTCCCTCACAGCGGCGGCCTCCACAATGTTCCTGATGACAAACTTCTTGATGGCCTTGTCCTTGGGAACACAGCGGGCACAGTTGGTGCAGCGGATGGGCTGGACATGACCACGGCCCTTCTTTGCACGTCCGTTGTTCCTTCTCTTCTTAGTCTGTCAATTAAAAACGGAAATATTGAATCATTAGGAGTATAGATTCACTGATTTTGTGTTTTTGAAAGGTGCATCAATCTCACTAAGAGATTTTAATAAGGTGACTAAAAGTATCCCTGTCAGTTGAAAAACTTTGTTTAAAGCGCATTTATGTTATGGCTGTGTAAACAACCATTCTCCTACACTTGCATTTAATGGTGTTTATGTATTAGATAAAAAATGCAATCACTTTTTTATTAGAAATGCTCTTTCTTCAACTCCAGGATGCCCCTCTAAAGCACAATCTAAATGATTCTGAATTAAAAAACTTATGGACCTTTCCTCACAGGCTATTTATCCCAAGTAAAATTAAAGAACTCCATTTCAAAATTGCTCATAGATACTACCCTTCTAGATTCTCTGAGAATATATCCTCAATGTGTTCATTTTGTAATACTGATGAAGAATCTATTTTACATATGTTTTATCATTGCCCATTCACCAAGAATTTTTGGTCAGAAGTTACCTTGTTAATTTTTTCCTGCTGTAACAAAATTATAGAAATAACAGAATCTATCATTTTTTTTTGTCAGATTTTCATTCCAAGGACATTAATCTGGAACATATTGTTTTATTGCTTTGTCTTCTGGGTAAATTTCACCTTCATAAAGCCAGAACCATTCATTGCAAACCTAACTTTAGAATGTTTTCATCTGATATAAAGTCCCTTTTTACTTCTTTTAAGAATATGTCAAATCCTTTTAACTCAAAGGCTTCTAAAACTTTTAATATTCTTGAGTCTATTGTAAGCTATCTTTAAAAGACTTTTCTTCCTTTCTTTTTTTTTCTTTTTTATCATTGGTATATTTTGTTAATTTGTGTAGCTTGTATAACTTCATGTGATGTCCGTTAGCCCCATGTTACTTCCTAACTGTTGTTATTTTTTCAATTGCAATAAAAAAAAAACCTGAAAAATCCTTAAAAGAAAAAAAAAAAGGAGTATAGATCAATTCACCACGACAGCTGCCAGCATCTGCCCATTATTGTTCTAATTTAAAAACTTCACCCCTAAATAATGTAATTTTTACACCAAACCTATTCCCTGAGAACCATCTCTTGCTTATGCAAACTGCAATTTACTAATTATTAATTTTAATTGATCAGAATTCACATTTTTCACATTTACAAACTTCTCAAATTAAAATGGAAAACTGTACAAAAAACAAAAAAAAAGAAAGTAAATTAAATGAGCTCTGTATGCAGTTCGCATAATAACAAATCAGAAGTCAGAAAGAGCTTTCTGTATGTTTGCATACAAGGAAATTGTTTTGGTTTCACAAGCTTCCAGTAGAGACAACAGAGATTATAAAAAATAAGATGTGAATAAAAACACACATATGTATATATAAATGATCCGAAAGAAAGAACGAAAAATAAAATAAACTGAAAAAAAAAAATTTTGTATGTACAATCCTGGAAATATCAGGAAATAGTACATTTCTAAAAAATTGTATTTCCAGGATTTTTCCATTACTATGGGAACTTTTACATCTCGATTTAAAAGTTAATTTTATTTATTTATTTTCAGTGTAAATAAATAACCAATCAGTAAATCACAATTTTAAAGGGGTCCTATTAGGAGAATGCTCGTTACAAAAGTCTCGAAAGGATTTTGTTTTTGGGGGTGTACTAGAACAGGCTCTCATGCTAGGTTGTTCGAAAAACAACAAAGTTTATTGTTGTGATTATTTTTCACATATTTTACATTACACCTCTCTCCCCAGTCTGGCACGAACGGCTCGAATAGTTCCTGTATCAAATGAAGGCCCGCCTTCTGAACTACGAAATGTGCTGTGATTGGTCAGCCGGGCCAGCGTGTGCTGTGATTGGTCAGCTGCGCCAGTGTGTGTTTTGATTGGTTAGCTGGGCCAGTGTGTGTGTTGTGTTTGGTTAGCTGGGCCGGTGTGTGCGGTGATTGGTTAGCTGGGCCAGGGTGTGCTCTGATCGGTTAGCTGGGCCAGTGTGTGATGTGATTGGTTAGCTGGGCCAGTGTGTGTTGTGATTGGTTAGCTGGGCGAGTGTGTGTTGTGATTGGTTAGCTGGGCCAGTGTGTGTTGTGATTGTGTTAGCTGGCCATGTGTGTTGTGATTGGGTTCGCTGGGCCCATGTGTGTTGTGATTTGGTTGCTGGGCCAGGTTGTTGGATTGGTTAGCTGGGGCCAGTGTGTGTTGTGATTGGTTAGCTGTGCCAGTGTTTGTTGTGATTGGTTAGCTGTGCCAGTGTTTGTTGTGATTGGTTAGCTGGGCCATTGTGTTTTGTGATTGGTTAGCTGGGCCAGTGTGTTTGTGATTGTTACTGGGCCAGTGTGTGTTGTGATTGGTTAGCTGGGCCATTGTGTGCTGTGATCGGTCAGCTGGGCAAGTGTGTGCTGTGATTGGTTAGCTGGCCAGTGTGTGTTGTGATTGGCACCACTCGGCGCCTGGTCGGGAAACGTCATGCCCCTTACCATAGCCGCCTGCGAGCTTCAGTGTAAATATTGCGTCAATATGAAATCAGTTTGAGCGTGTTTTAAACTCGGATGATTGTAACCACTTTAAGTTCTTCTGCCTTGGGAAAGCTAGTGTGTCTCCGACATAGTGATAACACTCGTTGCCTTCTCTAGCGCAGCTCAATCAGGTCTCGTCCCATTCGTCGATATTTGTGATATCACAAATCCCAGAAAATATACGTTGTAGTCCAAACGAGTAGTTCGTTGTAGTTTTTGAAAAGTGATTTCTTTAAATTAAATCTCAACTTTTGAAGTTGAATTGACAACTAAAGTTAAAAAGCATAATAGGACCCCTTTAAACATAACATTTTTTTTAAAATTTCCAGAATTTTCATTACTGGCATCATTTTTCATTTTTGGACATTTGAAAATTGGGAATTCCTGACATTTCCAGATGTTCAATTACCATAGGAACTACGTACAGATCTTTATTAACTTTTCAAAGAACAGACTCATAAAAATTGAGATTTTTTTTTTAACCAATCAAAATAAACGACTACCAAAAGTACTAAAATAATCACCGTGTCCAGTTAATGCTGCGTCAATCTTCACGTCAGCTCAGTTTACACTCAAGCACCGACAGGCTGCAGCGTCTTGATACACAGTATACGCTAAATAACGACTATAACACCAGCCTCAGCGCGCCGAAGAACAAATGGCGACAAGCATTTAATGGAAGTGTTTTATTTCATAGAGTAGCAGGCCTGTCCATGCCGCGTGTTACAGCACGTGCTAGACATCTTCACACACGTCTTACTAAAACTGTCTTATAAACCGATATAGTGGCCCACATTTAAGAGAATCAAATACGTTACTAACTATACTTTATCATACCGTTTTCTTCAGTGTATAAAAGAGATTTCATATACTAGACACATTCACGAACCAATCGCGAGGGCTCGCGACTCACCATCTTAAACGCGAGGCAGGAAAGAGGACCGGAAAAGGCGAACCAGAAGTAAAATCTTTCTCTGCTACACAACAAAAGTCTATTGAACGGGAAAACACTGCTTTGATGCGATGCAAATGTATATAAAAACATTTAATGGAGGTATACAATATATATTTACAATTTAAGATTCTATATTAATAAATAATAATCACTATATGATACGGTGCTAATTTATCCACATGGAACTAGTTTACTGGCGGACGGATATCGAGTTATGTGCGAAGGCATCGTACAGTCATATAAACTTGTTATAAACGACAAAGCAAAACGTCATTAGATAATGTATTCCACCAATAATTTCTATTATTATTTCCTCTATGCCATAGGTCTTAACAGGAGTCCAATGGGGATCCGTATTACTTCCCTTTCCTTGTCCGCCTCTTATTCCCTTTTTTTTTTTTCTCTCTTAAATGTATAAAAACATATTTCATTAGTTATATGTTAAAACCTGCACTTTAAATATTCCAATACTTCAAGAATTCTCTTTGATTAATAGTACGGTGCAAAAGAATGAGGTGTTTGGTGATTCCAGCTGCACTGTCTCCAAACTAAACGACAATTGAGAATGATCAAATTTAGATTATTTTATTAATGAAATACAAAAATAACAACATCAACTGTGTTAAAAGAGATGCACAGAAAATTACAAAGGTTGTAACCTGAAATGTTAGGATATAAAATCTTTGAACATGATACACTGAGAAGAATAAAAGGGGGCAAAAGAATCGAATCAGATGCTTGCATCATAATATTGTAACATTACTGAAAAACTACTGGATCAGTACATATGCAGACAGTTTGAAGTTGTTTAGTTGACACACATCACTGACGTCAGTGCCTCAGCAAATCACACAGGAGAATTTATTGGGGAAAATATAACAATCTAACAAAATATATATCTACTTTCAACATGGTCCATATGGGGGGGAAAAAAAGAAAGAAACAAAAAGGACAAACAGCCACACACAGATGCATGCAGACACACAAACACACATGGGAACACAAGGAAAACAACTTCTCCCGCTATACAATTCCAAACCAAATATCGCCACAGGAAAAAAGACTGGCCTCGACTCCTGTAGATATCCTCAATAAAATCATATTATCAATTTGATCACAGGCTGTATTTCAGAGCTAAACTAAACCTTTTTTTTTTTTTAACAATTCCATATACACAATCTATAAACATATCCCATATACACATCTGTGAGAATAAATGCACCGGATCCGAGCACCACTTGAGTTTTGTCAAGACAGTTGCCTTATTTAAAAAATCCGAACCACTGATTTATCATGATTCATCCGGTCCAACAGATTTATTTATTATTATATATACTGTATAAAACAAGGACCTGCAATTTTCTTTCCATTGAACCTTTAATAATAAAGTGCTCTTGGCAAAGTTTGCCCTTACATGCTGATGTGTGTCCAGTCCTCCTAATTTAAATATATAAACCATAAAAACAGGCATACTGATAACCAATCAGCAGCTAGACGCGAGTTAACCGATGCCAAGAGCAGCACAACCATGCTTTATAAAAACGGATGGTCCGTCATATCAACTTCAAAAACAAAATAGCTTATTTAGTTTAAAGCAAATTTGGGAATTGTCTGAATGAGAGGAATCATGGCGTGCTTTGATTAACTAGTGCAAATCCGACTAAACACAAAGTGTCAGAACAGCGCCCTCTGCAGGTCAGGCCCACTTAGCGCTGAATTAACCAATCAAGATTTTATTCATGTTTTATCGTTAATTTCTTAGACCGGACAAGTCTGACGATTTTGGTGGTCCAGTGTCTAAATGTCGTCTAGTGGCTGTAAATTTTGCTTGAAAAGCAACCTCTCTAAAATACTGGCCCCTTTTATTTATAAAACGGTGAGGAATAAAACCGCTCTCCACCAATCAGGGAAGACGAGGAGGTTACGTACAACTGGATCACACTCAAAACATGTACATTAAAATGTCAGTATTGAAAGACAATAGCAAATTCTTGTGAGCTACAAAAGGTTTGAGCAAAAAGAGAGGGAGGTTTTCAGCTCCTGAGCTGCAAAAATTCGCTCATTTGCTGTTTCTAAACACCGTTTCCCGCAACAATCTGGGTGGATCCTGAGGGCCAGGTCAACAGGAGGTTGGTAAATGCAGCAAAAGTTCTGCAGCATCACTTGGGCTCAGCTCGATACCATTTTGCGACATTGCAGCTTTAAAAAAAAAAAAATCTGAATATCAGGTCTCCCTGAGTTAGTAGCACTTCACAGTGTCAGTCTGCTTATGTCTTCTTAGTTCTTTTTGTTTGAAGAAATCCACAAGAAAAGGAAATGGAGAAAAAGTAGCTTTGGAGGGGCAGCTGGTAGCATCTGAACGGTCTGATGAAGAGAAACGACACAATTCATCGTTAAGATGCGTCTTGTGTCTCCAAATACTTTCTGCTGCCACAAAGGAGCAAAAAATTTTTTGCACCATTCAGAGAGGTGAGATGGTTTTTCTGTGTTTGAAAGTGTGTGTGTATGTAAGTTTGGGTGGTTAAAGTGAGGCTGTGTAAGTGAGAGGTCGAGTTTGTAATTGTCATTTGTAATTGCTTGACAAGGCAATCTCACCATTTAATCATCTAAATGGTGAAAACCACTGTGGAAGATTAATTTGCAAGGCTGTATTAGTCGTATTACCATAAATACGCATACATTTGTATATTTTAAGGATCCAATTTTAGATTTAGCTACATATCAGTAGAAACGTTTTATAAATGAGGCCGTTTTGTGTATGAATGCATAATATATGCATGCACTGTCAAATGTGGAGCGTATCAGGAGAGGATAAAGGATACATTGCGTGTGTGAAGGTCTTGGAAAGTAGTTCCTATTTGTAAACACTTGTCTGTGAATCCGTTTAGTGTTGTTCCTGCTGGTGCTTGTTCTTGTGTGCGGACAGTACATGGTGCTAAATTAACGCTGCTGTGTCCATGACGTTTCTGTTGGGATCCAGTGTGGCGAAGAACTGCACATCCCTGTCCTTATCCATCCTTAGCTCAGACAGAGCCTCTTCCAGCTCATCCGAGTAAGCGCTGCCTGGGTCCTTGAAGTATGCTGAAATCAGAGCACAGATATAGGTGATTAGAACCCATGCTTAAACAGTGACACTTACACTAAATACTTATTTAGAAAAAACATTTTATTTTTTGTGCTACTAATAGTGACAGTTTGTTTAAAGTTAAATGGTCACTAGCCTACATTAAGTAAAAACTAAAACACTACAAGAACTTCTAATAAAGTTCAAATAAAAGAATCCCTTTTTAAAATAAATACATAAAAAATATAAAACAATATGCTAAAAATACATAATAAAAATACAAAAAAAACCCACTAATTTTGTTATTTTTAGTTCAGTTTTATTTCATTTAAACAAAATAAAAATAAAAAATGAAATAGAAGAAACAACAATAAAAACAAAAATAAAAATAAAGTATAATAAAAAACCATTATGCAATAAATCAAAACACAAAAAACTAAATTCTAATTGGCCTTTACTTCAAGTGCAACTACACTTGACAACTTTCTAGAAAGCATTTCACTGGACAAAAATAAGTATACATCCTGTGCAGGAAATTACTTGTAAATATTTTAGTCCATTAATTTAATTTAAGCCCTTGGAGGGCCTAATGAAGGAGTGGATGCATGCATAGCATCTTGTAATCCAGGCATATTCTAACTTGTCTTTATAATGTGTGAGTGTGTCTTACGTTTTTCCAACACACTCTGCCGTAACGCCTTGGCCACCAGCACACGTACGTTGGGTACAGGATCTGATGAGAGGCTGAGCAGACTGGGTAGAAGGTGCTGTGCAAACTGTTCCATGGGCATACAGTCCTCCTCCACAATGGCCTACGTGGAAACATAAGAAATGAATTAATCACTCTCACACATTGTTAGATATAACATGACAGATTTAAAGGGTTAGTTCACCCAAAATTCAAATTAGCCCATAAATTACTCACCCCTGAGGCATCCTAGGTGTATGTGACTTTATTCTTTCAGACGAATACAGTCGGAGTTATATTAAAAGTTGTCTTTGTTCTTTCAAGCTGTTTAATGGCACTCAACGGGTGTTGCAGTGCATCAGTCCAAAAGAAGTGAAATAAAGCACATCCCTCCATAATAAAAAGTGCCTCACACGGATCCGGGGGGTGAACAAAGGCTTAACGCAAGGTGCGATCGAAGCGTTTTTTAAGACGCAATGCTGAACTCATACGTCATCCGCCCGGAACTGTTTCCGTGTAGGACTGTTGGCGCAAGCTTTAATGTAATAAAGTGATTATTACAATTTGAATATGGTTATTTTTCTTACAAAACGCATCAATGTCGCTAAAAAGAAAAAAAAAAAGAAAAAATAAAGCAACAAGAAAAAAAAAAAAAAAAAAAAAAAAAAAAAAAAAAGGAAAAAAAAAGGAAAAAAAAAAAAGAAAAAAGAAAAAAAAAAAAAAGAAAAAAACAGGAGGCCTTTGTTCACCCCCCGGATCCATGTGAGGCACTTTTTATTATGGATGGATGCGCTTTATTTCACTTATTTTGGACTGAAGCAATGCAACACCCGCTGAGTGCTATTAAGCAGCTTGAAAGATCAAAGACCATTTTGAATATAACTCCGATTGGATTCATCTGAAAAAAGAAAGTCATATACACCTACGATGGCTTGAGGGTGAGTAATTTGTGGGCTAATTTTCATTTTTGGGTGAACTATCTCTTTAACATTTAAGAGCCCTCAGTGTCGGACTTTGGTTCTCTTTTGAAAATGCTGCATATTGTACAAAACAACACAAAAAACAAAAAAAAATTTTTTTTTTTTTACATCAAACAATATACGTTTCAACTTGACTGGTTAAAGTTATTTGCACACCAGTTTGTTATTCTGATATCATCTATTTCAGAATTATTAATCCCACAGTGTCTCGGAAAAAAAAAACTATAGTACTACTCTATGCTAAATAATTATTGAAACTTGAAATTAACACTATCAAAAATATGAGATCTATGAATGAGAGAAGTGTGTTAAGATGGTGTGACTGTAAATCCTGGATAACACTGTAAAAAGCTGATGTATGTTTTACCTGGCAAATGAATGCAAATGCCTGACGTCCGACCCATTTGGGACAGTGGCAAAAACTCATAATGAGCTCATTAATGAAATTCAGACCCAGATCATGAGCTTCACAGGCATATAATTTCTGCAGGATCTCCACCACCTACACACATTCACAAGACAAAACTTGTCACTAAATACAGGTGTGGATGGTAATACTAGGTGTAAACAGCCTATGAGCCAAGGTTAAATACAGTCCAGTGGAGTTACTAAAAGCAGAACACAAACGCAAACAATGCAGCTAGTGAAAGTCATTGTACTGTTGTTGCTATTTTTGACAACAAGCTGAAGGCCACATGACTCACCAGTTTATAGGAGATCCACCGCACTTCTGACACTTTGTCAGAGCAAAGGTTAAGTGCGATCTGTCTGAGGTAGTCATACACATCGTTGTGACTGTACAACTCAATGATCAGGATGAGCTGCCTAAATACAGACACAGACAAATGCCACAAGAGTGAGATCACACTTGAGAGCTCAAAAGCTACATTGTCAATGATGCATGTAACAAAGTAGCACGTACTCAGCTAGCTCATAGCGGAATCTCCAATTTCGACTGTTGTCCGTCACCATGAACTCCTGCAGCTGATACAGATACTCCCGACGCTTATCGGCATGAAGAAGCTACAAAAGAGGACACAGAAAGATCTGTTAGAGACAGTGTTGCTGAGGCCATTGTTAACTAAAACAAAATTATTAAAAATAGTTTTCTGTAACTAAAATAGAGATGAAATATAAATATTAGATGAATATTAGCTAAATGAAATAGGCCTAAATAAGGTTAAGATGAAAGTGATAAAATGACTAAAGCTGAAATAAAAGATATATAGAATTATTAAAAAAGAAAAATTAATAAAAATGACAAAAGCACAATACAATTACTTCAAGCTGCGTCCATAAGTTTTGCCCTCTTTGTCGCCATTCTGTTTGAAAACCTGCAATTGCAGCTGTGTGCTGAATTATCTTCCTTGCGTGGGTTGTACGCCGGCACGGCTCCACCGCGGATTAATCTAATGTTTTGATGAGTATGTGTGGCAGTCAGTCAACGCACTGGTGTGGATATTTACTGTAATTCGCAATCACAGATTCTAGCCTACGTCTTTGAATATATGACCCAAATAAGAATTTTCAACGGATATTGTCATCTGAACAAGTAATTAACAAGTATGCCACTTTTGTTCTGACCAACTGAGGGGAAAAGCATTACCATAAATCTCGCTACTAATGGTGATTTAATCTAAAGATCGGTTAGCTCATATCACATCAAACTGTGCAAATTATTATTATTGTTATACTTTATTCTCAAATTATTAATGTTAACAACATCAGCATTGCCTATAGTGTATTAGCGTGTAGATTTCAATTTCTGTACAGTCTAATCTCTAGTTGTCATACCATTCGAATTTCATATTAAGGAATTATTTTAACCCAAAAAGCTAATTATGCTCCCTACGAACTGGTTCTCTTTAAAATACAAACCCTGTGTAATCCCAGGCTATCTGTAAACAGAAGCACATTTAAAACTGGAATATAAATTAATTTCATTCACATGTGTTTCATAAAAACATAATCCTTTCTGGATTACAATCCCCATCAAAATGATACATTTAATTATTCCAGATGCTGTGAGAAAAGGCTATAAATGATCGGCCACCTGCTGGATCCTCACATGCGATAGCCTAGTAGTCGGGACAATTTCTTTATGTTTACAGACGTGACGTATTGACGCAGTGCCATGCTCGAATTTCCAGCAAAAAAAAAAACAAACAAGAAAAAAAAAAAAAAAAAAAAAAAAAAAACAAAAAAAAAAAAAAAAAAAAAAAAAAAAAAAAAAAAAAAAAAAAAAAGAAAAAAAAAGAAAGAAAAAAAAAAAGTAAAAAAAAAAAAAAAAGAAACAAAAAAACAAAAAAAAAAAAAGAAAAAAAAAAAAAAAAGAGACAAAAAAAAAAAAAAAAAAAAACCTACCCGTACCACTCGAAAATTAGAAACATTATTATAGCTGCCGTTGTTGAATCCGGCTATTAATGCGATAGTTTTGTAACACTGGCTGGTTATTACTTGCTCAAAGAGTGATTTGGGGAATCATTTTTAACCAAAAAGATTTACAGAATGCAGCTTAACTAAAATGAAACAAAACAAAAAAACTATAATAGTAATATAAAAAAACTACTAAACTATCACTGTTGTTGGGACAGCCCTGACATGCTCATAAAATGTATAATTAAATCTTGCTAATAATTTTTTAATAACTAAAACAATAAAACTGGTCTGAAATTAGATTCTTAAATAGTAATGCTTTTTTTTTTCAGTACAAGCAATTCATTTTCAAAGCTCTTGGTATAAAATGCTCGAATATTCTGTCTTCTGAGTTGAGGAAATTTCATTTTCTCACCTTTAAGAAATCATACAGGTGTTTGAGGACTCCTATCCGCACCTCATCGAGGTCTTTGAGGAAGCAGTTAAATATGGGCACCAGGTCAGCTGCAGTCAGCTGATCTCCCAGAATCACTGCCAACTCGTGGATAGAGAACGCCAGCGTCCGCCGCACCTTCCACTGGAACACATTCAATAGTATTTCATTTGACAACTACTGAAGCTACTGTGTCTATTCCTCTCCTTTTTTTTATATTTACAAAATAAAGACAAACAATAACAATCTATAATAAAATATTGTTTAATTATATATTTTAATAATATAGGTTTATGTAACAATTATAAAGTGAAGTGTTACAGTACTGTACTAACATTTGACACAGAGTTTTGTTAAACCTTTCCAACAAATAACATCAGCATTATAAATTGAGAGGACATTTAACCTGTACGTCTGTAGCGAGGGTCTCATATGTGTCTTTGAGGCAGTGCCAGTTCTGTCTGCCCAGCGTTAGGGCGACACCTGGCAAGCTGAATGCACAGTGTTTGGCGATCTCAGTGTCTACAGTCTGAGCTCGAGCGGGGTCTGTCATGGACAGATACTGATCCAGCAACTGCTGTGGAATTACATTCTGAGACCACAGAAAGAATGATTGTTAGGAAACATCATAGATTTAATAAACTATGAACAGTCTGAAACAGTCTGTTATTTATAAGGAGGAGTTTTTTTGTACATTTAATGTGCTTTGTTTTGTCATGAATAATTAATTAATGACTGCAAATGAACAGTTGGTACAATAACACCTAAAGGTTTGTGGTTTGTACAACTACCTCAATATCAAGGCCAGTGGAAAGCTAGCAGATTTTTATGTTAAGACATGCAATATTTTTTAAATCCTGCTTGCAGAGCAGGACATTACCTGAACTTTAGACTTCTCCTCTTCCCACATTTTAGCTGTGTCTGAATCTTTGTCCCCCTCCACATTTTCTATTAGGTCTGACTCCTGTGTGCACACACACAACTGCATATATAATGAACTGTCTACTGTAGATTTACTGTGCCAGCACTTCCTTCTAATGACATTTGCATAAATAGATTTACATAAAAATGCAGATGGAGAGTTGCAAAGGCATGTAAAATAATGGCAGTAGTTTAAAAAGCATTTAAAACAACATTATTCTCCTTGTATTATTGTTATGACTACAACTGTATAATTGACACTACATGGAATATTTTTCCACAGTCATGTAGATTCTTCATTTGGGGGCTTTTCTTAGCAAATACTTCTATGGAATAAATTTGATTAAATATCTATTAATAATAATAACAACAATCGAAATATATTAATACCAATGAAATGTAAAATATAATCTTAACATTTAAAAAAAAAGGTCGAATATTTTTTTTACATTTGAATTATCATTAAATCGCAGTAAGACCTTATGTTTAAATTTATAAGATTTTGATAAAAATGTAAAATGTATATAAATTATAATTGTATTATTATTATTGCCGTGAAAAGATAAAATCTTTTAATTTAATTACATATACTGCCGTCTAAAATAATAATAAGCGAAACTTTTTAAACATTGTAAGCATTATTACATTAATTACATTTTATATTTCAAACATTAAAACATGTAAGAATAGTTAAATTGCTGCAATCACTTTTATAGTTCAGTAACTATAAAATTGTCCTCTCACCTCACTGCTGTGTTCAGAGTCGTCTACCAGCACTGGTGAACTGGAGGGTGAGTCTGAGATCTGTGCGTCCGTCAGTGAAAGTTCACTCATGGCACTGAGCTCATCAGACGTCGGGGAGCCTGTGGAACCGTTACTCTCTGACACAGACTCATCTGCATCTTCTGTCTGACTCTCTAGTTGGGCAGCTTTCAGTGCAGCGGACAACACCTTCACTTGAGCTGCGAGTGGAAAGCACACAGGGAAATAAATAACTATGTCCTTATGTGGAAAAGGTCAAAAGAACATGGGCTCTTTTTGAAATCACCTTGCACATCAGGATCATCCAGGTGAGGCTGAAGACAGTCCAAAACCTTCTGGATCTGAGAGCTGGTGGCTGGGCCTTGTGAATCTAAACTTGGCACGTCTTCTTTCCCCTCACCTTCCGTCTCCCTCATGGTCTCATCTCGTTTCTCTATCACTTCATCTCTTTTCTCTTCTCGTAAGAGTTCCAGCTCTTGGGTGATGTCAGGTAGTGGGGCTCTCCAGAAGTTGAAGGAATTGAACATTGTGCACTCGTCCTTCTGCTGGTGGGACAAAGGGCCTGAGTGTTCAGGGTGGCCCAGGCTGGTGCCATCTTCTTGGGGTTGGGTAGAGGAATTGCCTTCTGGAGGATGTGATGGTGGACCCGTCAGAACAGAAGTGGATTGTAGCTGCTCTGAACGGGGCTGAATGAGACTGTCTGGAGAACCATCAATGGAGGCATTGCGGCTGTTACTGGAGTTGCTGGTGGTCACTTCCTTTCTGTGGCTACAAAGACGTTGTGCAAAGGTGCCAAAATGTAGTCCAATATAAAGGAGTGGGCTGGGTAAAAGAATATCGATATCTCGATTTTAATCGATTCCCATTTTTATGAAACAATATCAATTCTTAAATCCCAAGAATCGATTAGTCTAGCCTTTTTTTCAGTTAATGGACGGAACGTTGAAGCACACCTCCCATCCAATAAATCGCAATAAGCGCTGCTTTTTGTACGTTACTATGAAAAGTCTCAGATTTTCAATTTTTTCCATTGTATTGCAGGATCAAACAAAGATTCCGTTTTGGGCGCTGTTTTATGTGAATTGACAGATCACTTACACCCATCAACAGACGCTGCAGCACGAGGGGCACGTGGAAACTGATCATCTTCTCTACATTCAATACCAGTTTCAGCACAAATAAACCTGACTAACTCCCTAAGCAAGTAAAAAAAAAGAGTACAACTTTACATCCATATCCCTGTCTCGTGATTTGCTCATCAGTTTTTCAGCCGTGCAAGATGTCCAATATAACAGCTGTAAAAAATTCATAAACATCGACATTACATCAGAAAAACATATTCTGTGACCATAAACTCAGTCAGATAGAATTAAACTGTAGAGAGGGGCATTTTGCTGAATATATGCACCATATAACATTCATTATATTTATTTTTACCGTTCTTTTATGTTTTATGTTTTAATAAATCCATCCAAGTTTTTAATGACAGCCACTATTTAAATGTGTATATTTAAAAAAAAAACTGAATTATAACTTTATAAAAACTTCATTGTTCAATTTAAGAAGTTGTACAGCACAAATCAGTCAATTTTACCCTTCAATATTATAATGTAGTACCAACTGACTCTCATGTATATTTTAGTTGAGAGATTTTTTTTCCTTGAGAAGATTTGGCATGTACTGTACCTGATATGTATCCAAAATAATCGATATTGAATTGAATCGAAAGCTTGTGAATGAGAATCAAATCGAAATTTGAAATTTGTGTCAAAACCCAGCCCTATAAAGTAGTAACTATGCTACTGTTCAAACATTTGCGGTCTCCAAGATTTTTTATGTTTTGAAAGAAGTCTCTAATGCTCAACAAGTCTGCACTTATTTGATCAAAATACAGTAAAAATGGCAATACTGAAATTTATGTTTTCTATTTTAATATATTTGAAATGTGATTTATTTCTGTTATGAAAAGCTGAATTTTCAGCATCATGACTCCAATCTTCAGCGTTACATGATCCTTCAGAAATCATAAGATGATTATGGTGAGGATCAAAAACATTTCTTATCAATCTAACAATATCTGAACAATTATCAATTTTGAAAACAGCTGTGCTGCTTATTTCATTTATTTATTTTTGGTGTAAACCATTTTTTTCAGGATTCTCTTTTATTTGGGAGGGGGGAAAAAATAACCTTTTTTTCTAACAAATGCAAACTTTCACTGTCACTTTTGACTAATTTAATCCATCCTTGCTAAATAAAGCATGCATTTCGTTATAAAAAAGCCTACTATATAAAGTTGACACCTAAGACAACAACTAGTCCAATACAACACATGTAGTTTTTTTCGTACAACCCATTCACAGGAACAAGAAACCCATGTGCATTTACCTCTCTGATAGATCTTCGGTATCTCACAAAGGGGTCCATCTTCACAGAAATGCAATCCTGGTGATTGAAGGGGTGTCAACCGTGGAATGAAACTACTAGAGACGGAACGCAGCCTGCGTACCTGAAACGCGAAAAAATATAAGCAATGTTCCATTCCCGTTAAAAATTAAATTAAACAAAAAAAAAAAAAAAAGAGATTTCAAAACAAAGCCAACTCACACTGATCCAAAAGCCTACGCACATCCTACTTCACTTCGAAACACAAATCATCACTTCCCAGGGTCAGTTCAGAGAGGACAGAAATTACATGCTGAGTCACAGCATGTTAGAACACAGTGTTAGTTTCTTTGCTCTTACCCAGCGTGACTGATCACTAATGAGGTTGATGAACAAGGGGGACAATTTAGTACGCCGCACCTCCGGAGAAGTGCAGTTTGAAACAACCATGAAGCACTCGGCACATGCTTTCCGAATACCCCACAGACTGTCTGAGCACAGGTCGAAAAACTTTGTCATCTGAGGTGAGGACAAAGAGAGAGTGCTGGTTAACACATTTGCATGTCGTGTCAACATAAAATCTGCACAAAGACACAAACTTTAAGGCTTTATAAGATGAATGGTGTTTTCTGGGTCTAGCACTCAGATATAATTAAATGCATTCATTCTGGATGTGACTGCAGTATTGTTTTTAAATACAAGCACAAGAGGAACGCAGCAAGTCTCACCAGAAGTTTCTCTGTGGCTTCCTGGCCAACAATAGAACAGACCTCGCCAAAGTTTGCAGCACAAACCTGACGGTGAGAAAAAAAAACAAACAAAAAAGTGTAATAGAAGGTTTTTAGACATTTACAATGAGGTCAAATTCAGTCTTCTGTTATGTTGTAAACAGAGGCCTGTTGCAACTCAAGCAACATTGCTTCTTGCCAACCCAGCACGAGTTGCAAAAGTAGATTAACATTCTTCACAACTTCTTCCACACAGTGTACGCCTGAGATTTATTACTGCAGTTATTTGAATGGCAAAACGGTCGCAAACATGTGCATTTACCAGAACACAACTTCACTGTGTCAAGGCTTCTTGTTTTTGGAAGCCATTTCTGTCCACTGTGTTCTTTGGATTGTTACTTATTTGTCTCATGATACTGATATAATATAATAATGCACGGACTTTGTATTTCCATACTTTGGTAATAAGGGAAATACACTACCGTTCAAGGTTGGGTCGCTTAACACAATTTTTGAAGGATCGCAATAGTGGAAGATTTTTCTGAAGAATCAGTTTGAAATTGCTGCTGAAAATTCAGCTTTGCAATCGCAGGAATAAATGTATTCAAATAGAAAACAGCTATACACTGTATTGTTTATTTCACAATATTACTTTTTTTTACTGTATTTTTTATCAAATACATGTAGATTCCATAAGTAAAAGAGTCTCTTTAAAAAAATAAAAATAAAAAAAATTAAAAAACATTAATACATTTTACCAACCAACAGTAGTTCATATTCTAATGTCATTGTATTATGATCAAATAGACAAATGTCATCTGCAAACACATTTTAAAGTAACTTCCCTTTTTGGATTTATTTTTGGTGGTTATTATTGTATGTATAGCATATGAATTTCACACACAATGCAGTTCATCACATCAACTATGAACATGTTCCACAAAGACATGTTCCAAAAAACAGTTCTAAGCTCTTCCACAAATTATGAAACGGAGAGGACCATTACCTTGCGGACTTGAAATAATCTGACGTCACTGCAGAGTTCACAAAAGCGCAGCAATAAAAGGTGTTCCACCGTGTCTTTAGTCAACATGGTCACCAGCTTGCACATGATCTGCAACAAAACATTATTCACCATCAACACAGAGACAAAAACATGACCCACAAAACAATTAACACAGTAACACAGTATTATGCAGACAGCACACAGATAAGCATTCCGTGATAGATGGAATGAAGTTATGACAGGAAATATAACAAGTTGTTATCTTTTCAGTGCTATGAAAGCTAATGGCTTACATATTTTTACGATGAGTATTTTCCACTTCCAGTAATCAGCAGCGCGTTCTCTTTAACACAAAGACTCACCGCAACTGCTTCGATCTTGTAGTCATCGTCACTGCTGGGTTCAGTGAGCTCCAGAAGCACAGGGCAGACCTTTCCCTCCATATCTGCCTTACTCATCAGACCCTGTTCAAGTAGCACTAGCAGAGCAGCCTGGCTTGTCTTTCGCACCTACAGGAAAAAGCACAGACAAAATTTACTCAGTGGGTTATCTGAACGACTAAATTATTAGTTGGTGTTTAAGAAACCCTGAATAAGGCTTCAGGATCAATACAACACCTAATACTGATCATATGCATTTCTTAAGTATGGACGCCAAATATGGAAGTGACATTTAATAAACCAATAGGCTAAACAACAAATACTACACAAAATTATCTTAGTCTTCACTGAAAAACGGAAGCCTAATGACTATGCATAATAATAGGACCATTACTCAAGCAATCTGATAATTGTTGTGAAACTTACTGTGACTATTACAAAAGAGCTTTTTAGATGGCTCTGTGAGTATTACAGAATAAACGATAAAATGGTATGAATTTAGAGATGCAACAGTGAAAGTAAAAGTTAAAGCACAGCATGCAGTCAGCAACCAAAACCTTCTCTGGCAAGTTGAAAAATGTTCCCCTAAGCAGTTCCAATAAAAAAAATGTAATCTTATTTTCTCTTTCTTTCTCTCTATAATTAAAGGGGTCATATGATGCGATTTCAAGTTTTCCTTTCTCTTTGGAGTGTTACAAGCTGATTGTGCATAGATAAGATCCCTGAAGTTGCAAAGACTAAAGTCTCAAATCTAAAGAGATATTCTTTATGAAAGTTAAGAGTCTGCCACGCCTACCTAAAACGGCTCGTTTCTAACACGCCCCCACATATCTACCTCATTATGTGGAAATATTTGCATAATGCCGCAAATGTTCATGCAAAGAAAGAAGGTGTGGTTTCAGTTAGTGTTGAAGCAGCATGTCAGTGAGACGCTGCGTGTTTCTAGGCGAAAGCAAAAGCACTTTATTTGGCCTTCCGAAAGTAGATGCATTTAGGAATCTTTAAGATTACTTACAACAGAACAACAATGCATTTTATAGACGACCGTTTCGTGAACCTAGGAGAGGATGTAATTCTGACTTTGCTATGCAATCTGGCGCTTCTGAATCAGCTACTTTAAGTATGTTTTGTTATTAGTTTAAGTTTTTGCTATTGACGGTTCAAATGCGGAGTTTTGACATCGTGTGTGTGTGTGTGTGTGTGAGAGAGAGAGTAAGAGACGAGAGAAGAAGAGAGAGAGAGGTGAGAGAGAGAGAGAGAGAGAAGAGAGGGAGATAGAGAGAGATAGAGAGAGAGAGAGATGAGAGAGAGAGAGAGAGAGTCACATCACAGTGGAGTCAGTTGTCTTAACCGTGGCTTGTGTGCTGCAAATACATATTCATCACTGTGTCTGTCACACAACTTTGTTCCCCTTTCGGTCTCTGTCTTTACTTTTATTTTGAAAGATGAAGCTCGCGATAATGGTAAGGGGCATTACATTTCCGACGAGTGCTTGCGGTATTCGGCCAATCACAATGCACTGGGTCAGCTGGCCAATCATAGCAGACTGCGCTTGTCGGAAGGAGGTACTTTGTAGAAAACGAAGCATTTGAGAGAGTTTAGGACCTACAATAATGTACAGTATTGTAAAAATAATGTGTTTTTTGAACATTGGGTTTTAGTCTTCCTACTTTGAAATTTAATGTTTAATTCAATGTGCTACTTGCTGTTTTATATGTGAAATTTACTAAACATTTTAGAGTGAAAATTTGGATATAAACATTACACTAGATTTTTTTTGTGATAATATGGCCTTTGTAGTTGTCTTAAAGCTTACTGCTTTATTACACTGTCTATGAGTCACTACATAACTCATAGTTACTGTTCTAACACTCTACAATAATATTGACCGTTCCTAAGACAAGTCACCAATGAAACAATACAAACATTAAGTAAGGCATAAGGTATAATCCGCTGGACATTATCAGCTGACTGTACATTATGCTGCATTACGTGGCTTTGGTGTATATCAAATAAATAATTAGCCAATCACATGTGAGATACAATGTTTGTCACAGTTTTAAAAGTTTCAAAGAAGAAGATGAGTCAGAAAGTTCCAATAAGAACAAAGAATAAACACAGGGTAATAACATGATACACAAACAGCAACCACCAATGAACTGAGGGAACAAAGGAACTTAAGTACACACTGATAACAAACAAACAGACAGGTGTGATGATCAAATGAATTGCCATAGTAACTAAACAGAGCAGGAAACTAGATTCATTAAATTGACAGTAAAGACATTTATAAAGTTACAAAAAAAATTATATTTCAAATAATCCAGCTATTCATAAAGATCCTAAACAAATGCATTACGTTTCCTGTTTTCAACACTTGATAAATAAAGATTGTTATTCATGAGCAGCAAATCAGCAATTAAAATAGTTAAAGGATCCATGTACACGGGACCGACTGGAGTAATGTTTGCTGAAAATTCAGCTTTGCCTTCACAAGACTGTTAAAGGCAGGTAGGTGATTTGGTTCAAAAACATATTTGTTATGCTGGTTGAAAGTCTCTTCACATCCCAATAACAATCAATAAGTTTTACGGTGATCTAATTTCTTTTTCGTATTTAAATGTATTTATATCGCCTGTGGAATGTGTAGGACTATAAAATGTTCAATAAATCAGATCCGAACATTACGATAGGCTGTCCTACCTGCCTTTCACCGTACAGTATTCTTCGTATTTTGTATTATTTTAATATTATTCGCGTTGTACTTGTCATGGATTTCGCGAGAATCCAGCGAACCATCTTCTCACCGTGAATGATACATGAGGTAATCTGACAGCGTTGCATTCAATCCTCCACCAACGCCGTCTGTCATCGTGTTGCTGATTAGCCTCTGGTCTGTCTGTGCGCGTTCATATGTTTTGGAGGAGGCGTGGCTTTGGAGAGTGATTTGCATGGAGGGTGGGATCTTGCTTTCAAAGCTAGCTTGCTATTGCTAGCCTTTCCGAAATCGCCTACCCTACCTTTAAACTCTGACTGGGCTTTGTTCCAATCAATTTTCATATTCACCCAAGCAAATGTTGTATGATGTAGCCTTAAGAGGAATCCATTCATTGCTATCAGTCTATATCAGGGTCACGATCGGCCTGATTGTAGCTTTAGGATTTCTCCTAAGTAAATGATTTACCCAAATTTTACTGGGAAGTTCATCTCACACATGCACAGCACACACACACACACTTACACAAACACATGCGTATCTGTTCTGGTGTTGCCTTGTTGTCACACAGCCAAGGTTCAATCTCTCTCAGCACATTTACACCGCTCCTTTGACTGGCAGTAAACAAGTGACATAACCTCTAACTAGAGGACTCTGCAGCAGGGGTGGATGTCCTTACATACAGAGAGAGAAATAGACTCCAATCCTTCTTTTGATCCTGAGTGTGGACAGCATGTAATAGGATCCACACGTTCAGTCTGGCTGAGTGACTGGCTCAATGCTTAACAGAAAAGTACAGGGGTCTTAAATACGTCTGGGTGCCATGTTTAGACAGTTCAATTACT
>JADLZN010007479.1:0-55000 GCA_018155175.1 Sinocyclocheilus anophthalmus
TTTTTTTTTTTTTAAAAAAATGGGGGAAATACAAACAGGTGAGAAAAACAACACCAAACCAAAATAAAAAACGTTTTTTAAAAAATTATATTGTAAATAATTCAGACAACAAGAGGGAATGAAATATTTAGCTTTGCAATGATCAATGTGCGGTGGGGGCAACCAACAACACACAAAAAAAAACATAACAAATATAAATAATAAATTAAATTAAAATAAAACCTATCGATCAATAAGGTAAATTAGACAAAAGGGAGGTGAAAGGTGAAAAGGATATAATAAAAATTCTGAAAAAAAAAAAACAAGGAAAACAAAAAAAAACAAAAACAATAATCAGTTATATTAAAGGTTAAACCGTGCACGTCATACTTGTGAAAAGAAACTCATGCTATTTTCAGATGGATCTGATGTGACCTGATGAAAGAGACCATGGAGAATCACGTTCATCAGAAGCACGTCCAGTGCTCTGAGACTGATGCTGTCGCTCTCTGTGTGAGGTTGGAGGGCGGTGCTGTTCACCCATTAACCCTACTCCAGTTTTACGAGCGCCGCAGCCTCGTCCACGCCAACATAAATACACGCGCCGGCCAAGCGCAGGATAATTATTTAGTGCTCAGCGGCCTCATCTCTCCCCCTCCCAGCACGCACATCCACAGCCCTATCTGTTGATCTGACATTATTTACGGTTTACAGTTATTGTCCAGAACAGAAACTTATTAAAGTGCAGTTATTAAACGTTCTCGCAGGGGCAAGATCGGCCGTAAATCTAACGTTTCCCAGAGTCCGTCGGACCCTAATGGATGGTTATGGTTATCTAGTTGAGTTGTTTGCACAAAAATGCTGTTCCCCACCAGAAAGAGACGATGTAATCGGATTTTATAAGAATTATTAAGCATCTTCGACATGCGCTGCAGTAAAGATGATTTGGATTAAGGGGTTTTTATGTGATGAACTGTGTTTTTGCGGCCTCCCTTTCAACCACCTAGTCATCTCGTGTGTCTTAAAAGTGGCGTGACGTGTGGCCAAATATGGTGTCCCATACTCAGAATTAGTGCTCTGCATTTTAACCCATCAAAAGTGCACACACACACACAGCAGTGAAAACACACCCCGAGCGTGGCAGCCAAAGGGGACGCAGTTGGGTTCAGTGCTTTGCTCACGGGCTCACTCAGTAATAGTATTGAAGTGGAAGAGCACGGTGGTTATTCACCTCACCCACCAAACACAATTCATGTCGGACCTGAGACTCGAACCGGCGACCTTCATGTTACAAGTCCGACTCTCTATCCATTAGGCCACAACTGCCTAACTCGTCAAGTCATCAAGTTAAGAGCACGGCAATGTTAGGAACAGCATACTTAATAGTACAACCGTAACGCTTGTACTATTTAAATAGTTTGCAGAATATACGCCATGCAGGGTTATTTTAGTTTACTAAAACTAAAATGATAAAAAAAAAAAATTCGGTTAACTTCAAATTTAAATATCATGAAAAAAAAAAAAAGTTAGTGGCCACAGCAAAAGTTCTCATTTTCATTTAGTTTAACCTTTAGTAGTAAAATAACAACAATTAAAATATAAATTAAAAAAAATTATAGGGACCTTTTAACAAGAAAAACAAAAATTGGACAATACACTAAAGTAAAAAAAAAAAAATAAAATGTAAAAAAATAAAACAAAAACTTAAACGTTTTCTTTCAGCTAGATGCCAAAGCTCATGTTATCATTTTTATTTATTTTAACTTGATGTAAAAGTAAAACAGAATAAAATTTTTTTTTAGACATTTTAAATAACCTCGAAATATTATAAAAATGACAAACACAAAAATTGAGTAAAATATAAAAGGTAATGAACAAAAAATTAAAACAAAGATTTCTTTTAGATGTTGCCAAGGCAAATATTCATTTACATTTAGATTAATTGATGTACTAAAATAACTCAAATTAAAACTTAAATAAAAATGAATAAAAAAGACATATATAAATAAATTTAAAAAAACAAATTTGCTAAAAATCTAGGGCTGTCAACGATAAAATATTTAATCGGGATTAATCGATGATTGTCGATGATTAATCAATTTTAATCAACCATTTGATTGTTCTAAATGTACCTTAATGAATACTTTTCAGTTTTTATACTCTAATCAACATCGGGGCATGGACAAAATATGGAGTATGCAAAGTATGTTATAGTGAAACATAATCCTCAACATAGAGCATAGACTAGAAGGTTTCAAAGGGTTGATAGACGGTTTTAAAAGACTTGTTCACTTGTTCAATAAGGAACCCCATTACTTCTCTTTCTTTGGCAGAGTAATTTCTTAAGGGGTAATTATTAGCAATTCAAGTTTTCCTTTTTCTTTTGGTTACAAGCGAGGTGCAAATAAGATCCCTGAAGTTGCAAAGATTTAAGTCTCAAAACCAAAGAGATATTTTTGATCAAAGTTAAGACTCTGCCACGCCCCTAAAACGGCTCGTTCTAACACAACCCAACATATCTACCTCACGATGTGGGAAGATTAGCATAACACCGCCCAAATGTTCACGCAAAGAGAGAAGGCGTGGTTTCAGTAACCGCAGTTAGTGTTGATGCAGCCTTGTCAGGGAGACGTTGTGTTTCAGTGTGAAAGCAAAAGCAATTTATTTGGCCTTCCGAAAGTAGATGCAATTAGGAATCTTTAAGATTACTTACAACAGCACAGCAATGCATTTTATGGACGACCGTTTTCGTGAACCTAGGAGAGGAGGTAATTGACTTTGCTATGACAATCTGGCGCTTATGAATCAGCTACTGTTTTGCGTTAGTTCAGATTGCTATGACTGTTCAAATGCTGAGTTTTTGCGCATCGTGTGTGTGTGTGTGTGTGAGAGAGAGAGAGAGGGAGGGTCACAGTGGAGTCAGCGGTCTTAACCGTGACTTGTGTAATGCAAACACATACCAGCTTCATCACTATATCTGTCACGCGACTCTGTTCCCCTTTCGTGCGGTCTTTATATTTATTGAACGTGAAGCTCGCTATTATGGTAAGTACATTTCGACGATGTTTGCGGTGTTCGGGGCCGAACACAATGCACTGGGTCAGCTGGCCAAATCAG
This sequence comes from Sinocyclocheilus anophthalmus, assembly GCA_018155175.1. Taxonomy (NCBI): domain Eukaryota; kingdom Metazoa; phylum Chordata; class Actinopteri; order Cypriniformes; family Cyprinidae; genus Sinocyclocheilus; species Sinocyclocheilus anophthalmus. Next base: position 3,097 of record JADLZN010007479.1, read on the forward strand.
AGCAGACTGCGCTTGTCGGGAAGGAGGGACTTTGTAGAAAACAACGCGTTTGAGAGAGGCGGGGCATAGAGACCTCCACTAATGTACAGTATTGAAAAATAATGTGTTTTTTGAACATAAAGCATGTCAACATATTCTGTTACACCAAATACACAACATAATGATCTTTAAAAAAAGCATCATAAGACCCCTTTAAGACGGGTACAGCTCTATTTTATACAGCTGAAATTCGACAGCAATATTTTTTATTGTTAGCGAATTGTGACAAATTTGCCGTTCAGCTTTACGAAAGAATATGCCTGTTGTATTTCCGGCAAAAAGAGCAGAAATTCAGAAATAGCCTACTTGAGTTGTTTATGAAGAACAGAAAGTCCATGCTTTTCTCTGATTTTCAGCCATTCTCTTTGCCATGTCCTTCATCTTCATTTCTTTTTTTTTGGACGTCACAAGCCATAGCTGCCAGCCTGCCACAAAGAAAACTATTTCATCCTCAGAATCCATATTTTAATGAATGGCGCGAAACGTAATTCTTACGTCACAGTTTGTAAAATCGTAGTAAATTCGTGTAGTGTGTGACTGCCTCCGTACGATTTTCGGATAAACTCAATCCTGACATGTATGAGGTCTCACGACTTTCCGACCTTCAGAATCGCACCGTGCACGCCCGCCTTAACACAAGCATGTTTACATTTTCGCAGGACAGGGCAGCTCACTTCTTCTGAACATGCAAAAATTTACATTTATTATTTATTATTACATTTGATTGCCTCTCTGTCTCCACATACTGTATTTTGATGCAGCTAGTTTTCATTTATATATTTTAATGTTTCTGTTGTCAGACAACAGAATGCATATAAAATAGTGACTGAAACGCGACCCATTAAGATTAAGAAAACTAGCTCTCCCTTCCAAGATGTAATCTGCACAAAAATCCTGATTTATAAATCGAGCCGTCGTCTGATGAAATCAAATAAGATAAAGACAATAGCTGTGCTGTGATTTCGGCTATACTTGCTTTTAGAGAAGCAACATAATATCTGTTTAACTGAAAGCGTGTTGATCTCAGCCGCTCACTGATCGATCGACTGCAACGAGAGAGGGAAAGACGTGTGTGTGTGTGTGCATGGGAAAGCAAGGACCTCGACTCGACCTTGACCTTGCCTCACCGTCCAGTACCGGAAGTATCAGAAACTTAAATAGGTATCAAGGTTTGGGCAAACCCTAAAGATTTGTCGCTAGGCACTTTTTTGGAAGAAAGAAAAAAAAAAGTCGCTAAAGGGGTCTGCAAAGTCGCTAAAGGCCCCGATATACTTCAAACAAAGTTATTTTTCGTTCTTCATTTGAGAGCAAAAAGAAGTTCGAAAAGGCTAAGCAACAGTATACTGTTTTCGAACATTACAACACCCCCACGATGCTGGAGGCGGGGTTGTAAACTTATGTCACCCGTGTGTACCCCCTAAACCCAACAACGATGGCGGCAGTGAGAGAAGAACAGTTTCATAAACACCTGGCAGTAGCATTGATCTATTCAATGACAAAGAAAAAGAACAAGAACAAGCGACGTAGATGGTATGTGCGTCCACTTAACGAAAACAAAAAGAATGATGGCGAGTTTGCCCTTTTTATTCAGCAAATGCGGAGCCCAGATGAAGAAGTGCATTTTTCATACTTCAGAATGTGCACCACGTGGTTTGACGATCTCTTGAAAAGGGTATCGCCATATGTGAAACATACAAAAACGCACAGGACACAGATTTCCACTACGCCAGGCCCTTGACACTAGTGTGGGGCCATGCAACAACGTGTGGCTGAAACCATCAAGATGAAAACGTGCACAGCCCGCAAGCTAGTCGCGGACTGTGTTGGGGTAATGCATTACAAGTAATGCAATTTGTTTAAACAGATTACTTTTTCAAGTAACTAGTAAAGTAACGTATTACTTTTTAATTTACGAGAGAATATCTGAGTTACTTTTTTTTTTTTCAATTTATTGACTGACAGCTCTCCTGTACCCATGTTGAGAGAAATCAGAAAATGTTACTGTAGTTCTAAAATAAATATGAATAAGCGTTAATTAATCTCACTCACAAAAAAAACAGATTCAGTATTCATCAAAATGAATAAAAACAGTCAAATGCAAACACAGAATATTACACAAACCTGCAAGAATTAAATGTTAAACAACACAAATATCCTTTTATGTATTTAATCCCATTCTATTTGCTTCTGACCTTCGGTGATCCAGTTCAAGCGTACTAATAAGCAAAAGTTACTCTAGACGAACATTTGTGTCTTTTTGTATTGCTGAAGTGTGTTGAAATTTCTACTTCTGTATTCTACTGTACGGACGTAAATGTACTTTCCCTTCAGCCGGAGGCTTATTCATTTCACTTGTTTCGGTCTTTATTCATTTCACTTTTGGTTTGAAAAGGATTTTATATTTGCCAAAAATAGACCTTTTTTATTTTAAAAACAAACAAGCAAACCCTGCCCAGATTTAAAAAGTAACGCAAAAGTAACGCATTACTTTCCATAAAAAAGTAACTAAGTAAACGTCATAGTTACTTTTGTATGGAGTAAGAATATTGTAATGATTACTTTTAAAGTAAAATTTCACAAAACCACTGGTCGCGGGAGATGTGTTCTACGGTCTGGCCTCCGTGTAATGAGAAAGAAACCGGGGGGGAAAATAGCACGTCAAACAAAGTCGGAGTTCCCGAACACACCCCCCAACTGCGTAATAGGCAATGACCCATGGTAGCTCAAAGGTTTGTGTAGGAGGCAAAACGAACTCACCCCAAAAAGTTCGCTTTGGGGAGCTGTTTCGAACTTCGTTTGGACTGTTTTGTTCGACATGCGGTCAATTCAGTTCGGTCTTCGATTTAGTAAGTATCCGGGGGCCTTAAGTGGCACACGTGCACTCCATTTCTACAACTGCCGGGGTCAAAACAGAAAATGTGTGCTGCATTGAGGGGTAATTAAATTAGTGCGTTAAATAAATTTGCGTTAACGGGTATTAATGCATCATTTTGACAGCCAAAACTAAAAAAAAAAAGGTTAATTAAAAATGAAAGTTCTTCGTTAGGCATTTCAATAAAAGAAAAAAAAACACAAAATTACTTAATTTAAAAAGTAATTTAAAAATTATTTTTTTTTTAATTATTTTAAAATAAAAACAATTACTAAAATTTTAACTAAAATGAAAATGAAAATGGAAAATATAAAAATAAAATGGAATTCAAAATATTGATAAAAAATCTGTAATAGTATCTCAGTCATGCTAAAATAACACTGGTACTATGCACAGAATGTGCTTCAGGAAAAAAACATCAGTTTTAGGTTCAGTAATGATGTAAAACATCCCTAAAACAACATAAATTCACTAGAACAAAAAATTAAGTTTGCAAAATTCCGCACGATGTATGCTACAACGCTGTGCCAAGGGGGGCATAAAAATAAACATGCAACAATAATCTCACATGTAGTTTGCATCCAAGTAAACGATCTGGTTTCAAAGGATGTTTAGATGTTTGTACTGGAAAACAAGACAAAAATGCGGAGTCAAAAAATACTTTTTGCATTGCATCTAGCTTTTCCGAATGCAAGAACGCCCTGACTCTTCTTCTAGGGGGTTGGCATTCATCGCTGTGCTGTTGTGTTGCTGCAGGACTCATGGTGGGATCCTCCTCCTCGGGCTGTCCCGTACCCAGCAGCAGATGAGCTCAGCGGGGTCTGTTCCTTTGAATCCACCATGTGTTTCTCACCACTAATATCAACCAGATGACGGAGAACCTCGCAGTGATTGTCTCTCAATGAGACAAGTAGTCAAAATAACATGAAGGAGATGATGAGCTGCGGTTCTCAACAGACAAAGCGGCACATTTGTCTCCGGAGGCCTCGGACAGCGAATCCGGCCACTGACATCTGGAATACAGTGGGTGAGCCGCTGCGTTATGTCATGCATTTCATATGAGAGCCTTTTGATCATTCAAATGGACAATATTGTGTTCATAAACAGAAACAGACTTTGCCTATAAACACAAAAATACCTCCTTTAAAAATCGATATATTTGTAAGCAATTTCAAGTGTAGTATATATAAGGTGAAAAAAATATCAATATATTTTGAATTAGTTTTCATTTTTATATTATCCATTTTAATTTTAAAGTTTGAGTAATTTTGTTGTTTTTGTAATTTTAGTGGTTTTGTCTATATAGTGTTTTATTAAATTTTGATTCCAGTTGTGAGTTATTTAGTGAACCAGTTTTCATTTTAAAGACTGGAAAAAAGATATTTATTCTTTCTTTTTTTAGTACATTTTGTTATTTGCCATTTATATGATTCGTTTATTAGATTTTTTGTATTAATTTTGTTTTCAGCTGTAGTATTTTTAGTTCTTAGGTAAAAGTAATGAAAATTGGACATATTTGGATATTTGAAAAAAAAGAATTTTAGTAATAAATTAGTTTTTAATATTATTACATAAATAAATTATACAACTTTTGAAAGAAATAGAGCAATATATTGGCATAATCTAATACAACTCTGTTTTAAAAAAAAAAAAATCTGGTCATGAATTTATATTTTAGCCGGCTCTAATTTGTCACAATTATTATTTATGATTTATTAATTATTATTTAGTCATTTATTATTCTTACTAGCCTATTTATTTAATTGTTTATAAGAAATTATTAAAATGGATTATTAAATTAAGTTATAATAGTAATAGGATAATATTAAATGTAATAATATAGTGTCGTAGTAGTAGTAGTGTAGAGTAGGATTGAGGCTTGTAGAGTGATTTAATCCATTTCGGAAAAAGGGGATCATGTAAGGTAGAAGAGAAAGAGTTTACGATTTAAATAAATTAATGTATTTTCACAACTAAAGTTTATCTGTATTAACGCAAATTCATGCATCTATGGCATATTCAATGGCGGGGAGAAACGAGAACCAGTTAATCCATAACAAGTCTTTCTTTACCACAGCACCAACTCTCTTTGTGTATTTATTTGTTGTGTGGTTGATACATAGATGTTAGATGCCTATTCGACATCAGATGACGTTGAGAGTCCACCATCTTGGAAATGCGGTTGTATACGCACACATTCAATTGCTCAGAGGTTCAGCAGGCTGTTCAAAATCGATGGATGGGCTACGTACGCAGCCCATAGCAACAGTCGCTCATGAGGAATCTTACGTTATATATCTAGGGTTGATACATATAAATGAAAAAAAAAAAAAAAAACATACAGCGTCAAAGGTCAAGTGCAACATGGCAGCTGTAGTCAAGAGTTTTCCACATGTGAAGAGTTTTCAACGGTTATTACAATTAACTATACATGCAAAATCATGGATATTTGTATTTACAGTATTTGGTAACACGAAGCATTGCTGCGGAACAAAAGTATTTTTACTCATGAGCAGTTCGGTTGAGGCATTCTGACCACAAAAAAAACACTATAGACTATATATTATATATATATATATATATACACACACGCACATTAGCATCAGTTGATTTGAATTTAAGCAAAAATCCTATTTGATTAAAAAGAACATGTTAAAAATGCGTGCAGTCCTGTGTTGTGTGTGTGGATACAAGTGAAAATACTAGTGTTTAATAATTTTGGCCCGCCACTGTGCTGTGTGCTGTGTATATAGATATATATAGCTATAGATTATATTGATATATATATATTAATATATATACTGATTGATATATACAGTATACATGATATACATACATATTTAAAATTAAACATTTACATTATAAAATGGATTTCATTTTGACACACACACACATAAACATGCATGCATATTTACAAAGAAAATGTGTAACTAAACAAAATATTTTATATTTATACATTTATACTTTATATTTACATTCCATGAAACTTGTCAGTGTCATATTACTCATCTCTGCTGGGAGTGGGCTCTTCTCAGGGTGGGGTGGTCCGCTATCTTTCACTCCCCTAGTACGAAAACAAGACTAACAGACATAAAACATTTCCGTGTTTTCACACTGAAGTCACGTTACGAGCTGCCAAAACGTTGATCAGATTTGGGATCATCGCTAACAGTAGTACGCCAGTGTTTCACTTTATCTCCCGTCCACTGCACAATAACAAACACGTTATCATTGCAGATGCCTCCCGCTGCATTGCTGGGACGGTCCTGCAGAACGTCGATGTGTGCAAGACAGCCGTTCCCTTCTATCTCCAACCGTTCGTTCTGGAAGATCTCAAACGTCAGCTGAAAGCATCCCGTTACTCTTTTGTCTTCACCCTCCACCCTCCTTCCATTCCTTCCCCTCGTTTTCTGAAAGATAATTTATTCTTTACGACTGTCACGTCTCTCCCACTCACAGCTGCACGCTATCCATAAACTCATCCCGCGCTAACAGATCGCTAGTCGGAGATTTGTGTCTCTACCAGGTTGGTCCCATGAAATCACCCACAGTGCTCGAAAACAGAAAGCACAGTCGAGATTAAACACCGGTGTACATTTTTATGTCTGATGCTTTATGGGTAATGCCAGGATATAGTTCTCAGTCTTTCCAGAGAGATCACAACCTGCTAAAATCATTTCACAAAAGTCTCTTTAAACGTTGATCTATTTGAGCGACTTAACATAACACTGCCTCAACCAATGGCATGATTTGGGGGCGTGGCTATTCAATGAGGCGAAAGCCTGAAAAACAGTCATTGGGTTTCATTAACTCGTGCAGCGCTGCCAGAATACAAGCAATTCGTTCGTGTATTAAACACAACGTTCTGCAGTTTATTTAATTGTTTAAGGGCATTTCGCGATTTCAGTCATCATACTGTAACCAGCAACAATCACCCCTTCATTATATCGGAGGACTGCCATAGTGCTAATCAGTCTTTTCTCGGACACTTTAATGCTTCCACACTGACCGACATGTTTGTTGCATTAGTTGCGGACTCTATTTGATCGCGAAGCGTTCATTGGTCGGCTACATTTATGTCGGTCTTTTCGTTATTAGGCCCGAACACCGAAAGAGCTTGTGTTGATAATTTGCGGGCTTTCCGAATAATTTCGGTTGCCGAACATTCGGTGCATCCCTAATTTGAGCGACTTAACATAACACTGCCTCAACCAATGGCGTGATTTGGGGGCGTGGTTATTCAATGAGGCGAAAGACTGAAAAACAGTGATTGGGTTTCACTAACCATGTGTATATGAAATCTGCGTACACTGAGAAAAAAAATGGTGTAGGATTTACTTCGAAAACTTTTCACTCAGAAATTGTTAGTAATTTTCACAAATAATTACAACGAAATGGCAAGCAACACATTGAATTAAACCGAAATTTGTGGCGTACTCCAAATAATAAACAAATTTTTCACGAAAATATCCAATTTGTACTCACCTCTACGGATAAATACATGTATACTAAATTTTATGCCTCTATATGCCATTTTAAATGATTCATAATGATTTACATAAGGTCCCATTACTACGTGAATTAAGTACTCTAACTAATAAGGAGCAGTTATTTTTTCTTCCAGTATTCTTTTTATCTTGTGATTAATGTTAGCTAAAAAATGTGTGTAGTTTCAGGTATCTACTATAATATTAAAACAGAATTTTGACCTTTTGATTTCGCTAAGATTAGTAAATATTGAAATGACACTAAGATTAATAAATTTTAATCTACTAATTGATTGTTAGTCCATGTTGTGCAAATGGAATTTTATTGTAAATTTTTTTAACTATAATTTCGTTAGTCTATTAAAAAATGACACTGTAAAAAATGTTTTTTTTCAAATTGCAAGAAAAACATTATGGGTACATTTTCCCGAAACAAAAAGTATATTTCAGTCTGTTTATTTAAACTGTTATGTTTAAGTCAAAGTGTGTGCGGTTGCTCATTACATTGCTTAAATCATTACATTCCAAATGAGGTTACGAACAAATGTCTTGTGTAGATATGGTGTTTACAAATTTTTCGTGATAGTCTGTGCATGTAAGAGAAAGTTACGTAGGTAAAGTACATTTTGCAAGAAAACTCTATTGCAGTCTTTCTACTTCAAAATTTAACATTTAATTCAATATGCTACTTGCCATTTCTTTGTAATTAATTATGAAATTTACCAGCAATTTCTGAATGAAAAAAATGGGTGTTCTTAGAAGTAAAATTACACCAATGTTTTTTCCACTGTGCATATAAAGCTGACCTATCCACATCCATTCTTAGTGAAAGACATTATGATTAGTGCTTTACTCCGAATTATTGACACAAAAATTTGATGCTTAAAGGAACACTCATATTTTTTAAATTGGTTCATTTCCAACTCCCCTAGAGTTAAAAGTGAGCTTTTACTGTTTTCGAACTGCCCCAAATTCAGCCGTTTCCGGGGTCTGGCGGCGAGCACTTTTAGCTGTAGGACTTAGCACAAGGGGGGGATCTTGATGCTGATTAGACCGTAGCATCTTGATCAAAATACCATGATACGCAAGATCTACGCAGTGCCGGAACATTGGCTTCTAACTTCCGTCAAACCATGAACCAACGGCGGAACCCCTGCTGCCAGGCGGGTTGCTGGGGACCTAGTTTCAGGCGCTGCATAATTCATTGCGCTGTTGCCTCCATGGTACCGGCAGCAAAGTCCTTGATTATTACGCCGGGAATGAGGAGTATAGTGTTTAGCCAATAGGCACCTAGAAAATCGAACTTTTCATTTCCGTCGTCTTTAGTACACGAGGTAACGACCCGAAGGATGTCAAGTTAAATAGGAAAAATATTGAAAATTTTTGGTCATTTTTGAGCGAGATGCTAACTGTCTAATCCGATTCAATGATCTATGCTAAGATACAGCTAAAAGTGCTACCGCCAGACAAGAGATTGGTTGAATGGATTAGAAAACGGTAAAACTCAAATGTTTAACTCTAGGAGAGTTGGAAAATAAGTCTATTTTCAAAAATAGTGGAGTGTTACTTTAAAGTAAACTGTGTAATCTTGATATGTTGATGTGACGAGAAGAGAAAGAGGCGGCTTCTTGGAAACCGGTGTGGAAAGATCATTATCCCAATTCAAATTGAGACACAAAAACACCTACGAACCGTGAATACGACTTTCAAAAGAGCTTCTGGGATTGATCTACACCATTATCTGCAGTCAAAAATCACAGAGCTCAGTGTGAACTCAAATCATTTCTCATCAAATGATCTGAACTGCTCTTTACTCATTTGTCCATTTTTAATTCTCCTTCAGGAGAAACATTTCACACAAAGTTGAGACTTAATCATAAGTGGGAACTCTATATAAAAGAGCAACATTTGTGCAATAAAATTAGAGAACAGCCTTCATTCTGTGTTTTATTAGTCGCTAAGCATTTCTAAGCAGTTATATACAAACAGTGAACTATTAAACGCAGTCGCTCTCTCTCACCAGTGTGAGTTACTGGTGCGTTGCTGTGCGATCGGCTGTTTCTGTGTGAATAAAGCCGCTGGCATTATCCGCCGGCGTGGAACTCGCATTGAACAAACCATCTTGACACCAGAACAAAAGGCGCTTTAGAGGAGAGCACACACACCATGGACTCTGTTTTCTCTCTCATATTTTTTAATGACAAAATGTTTGCCAGAAACAGGTGGATTTATTTTGGACAATCCGGGGTATAGTGATGGAGCTTAGATGGTTCCGGGCCCCAGGGCTTCAGACAGCTAACAAAACACATCTTACTTCTGCTTTGCTGCCTGTCTGTAATGCCTTTCAGCCGAGAGCATGATGCTTTCCCTCGACTGACACCCTTAAAATCCATGAATGGACTCCAAAATAATGCTGTACCTACAGCAGAAAGAGTTTCAGCTTGTGTATGTTCTATAAATTAAAGTTATATTTCAGTTTAAGGCTAAACATACCTTTGGATTTAAATGTAACATTATTTTGACACATTCAATACAACATTCATTGGAATCTGGTTAGAATCGTGTGTAGATTTAACTAAAAAGTGAAATGTGTTCAGATTTTCCAAATAATCTTGTATGTGAGTGAATTATGAGATAAAATATAATTAGATATAGTCATATAAATAATATCAACCAATTAGGGCTGTCTTGTCGATTACAAATTTGCATCTAATAATTACAAGATGGGTCGATCATTCATCGCAAAATCTGTTGCATGTGAAAATACACACAAAAGATATTAAAGCTATTTTGGTTTAAATGAGGAAAGTATTCAGTAGACATTACAAAGTGTAGCTTAGAACGAAATATCTGATTTGATTTGATGCAACAAATATGTATACACATGAACATTTAGGATCACCCAGTGCAGGCTTAAAAGAAACGAATGGAAATGTTAAAAGAAGCTCATTTGAGAAACAGCTTAGTATGTTTTATTCTACAGGAAAGTATTGGGTCAATACAAACAGCCTTTCTCCCAGTCTCATACAAAGAAATACCTTCTTTTTTGTTCCACAAAAGAAAGGTTTGAAACGACAAGAGGGTGAGTAAATGATGACGGACTTTTCATTTTTTTGGGGTGAACGATCTTAAGCTTTTATGTTCATTACTTATTTTAGTTTTTTTAGAAATGATAAGATCTAAATAGAAACTAAATATGCCTGCAGGTACGCTGTAATGTCTTAATCGATTTGTTCAAATGGTGATTCATTCAGAATGAAGTAAAACGGCTCATATATATATATATATTACTAGTGTTTGTAATATTTTATATAATATATGTAAATATATAGCATTTTTGTTTTTAATTTTGCATAATTCTAAAAAACTCTGCAAAAAAAAAATTCCAAATGGTCAGCTTATCCAAATGTCTGCAATCAAAAGTCAGAGATCTCAGTCATTTCTCATCAAATCCATATGCATTTTATAGCTCTAAGCTCCATACGTTTTCATTTTCCCTAAGGAATTTTTGGAGAAACATCTGAGACAAAGTCCCATGCACTGAAGCACTATGAAAGAGCATAATATCTACCGCAGTACAAGAGCAAATCAACCTAAACCCTCTTGTTTTTTTTCCCTTTAATTCCAAAGATAACTCCACACATGCCACAATCAAGCGAACGGACCACAAGATATTATAAACATGTGTTTTCCTCACAAACGTGAAGAAAGGCTGAATGGGCGAGCTGCTGGCTTGATTTAACTATGATATCTAATGATGTATGTTTCCTCCTCATGCCCTATTAAGATTAAGAGTGACTGGAACTGCGCAATACGGGCACAATTTCCGGCCTTTGGAAGCGCGGCCTCAAATATGAGTCACAGCGAATATCACTGCCTCATTTTAGGCAACTTTCCCAAATGGGCTTCGAAGACATGGAAGTGGAAAGCTGTTCCTGACACGGCCAGGAAACAAGCATAAAAAGCCACCAGCGCAATTCATCTTGTCGTTTATAATGGGGAAATGGCGACGAGTCTATTCTTTTCGGGTTTAATGATCATTATGTTGAGAGGTGATGTGTGTTTAATGGGTTTTCAGGCTTCTGAAATACAGGAAACTGGAGTTGGGATTCATACTGATGTCACGTGTGCTTGAAAACACCCATGTTTGGGATCAAACGTTGTTTAAACCTTTTCATATATGGACTTTTGCATTAAAAAATCTATTCGTTTAAGAAAGCAATCAACCAGCAGGAACAAAACAATGCTATAGTAAAGGGAAAAAAATAAAAAGCTGTGCATGATAAGGACAGAAAAGTCAATGGAGCTGTCAACTTTTAAAATCAAGAAGAGAAACTACTTCCCAGATCTTTTGTATTTGATGTCCAAACTCTGTTATTGTAATGCAATTTGTTTTTTCACTTGTTAATACTAGTTTATAACATTGTTACATTTGTATGTAATATTTATATATCTAAAAAGGTTATATTATGAAAATAATAAATAAAATAGATTAGCATATTATAAACAGAAAAATTATATACACTATTGGATTTAATTATAACATTGTATATACAGTCATATTCTTGCATATTAAATACTAATGTAAAAAACATCAAATATAATTAAATTAATAGATAAACATATAGATTACATAATACATTGCTGATATACATCTTCTAGAATAAAATCTAAAATATTAATTTGTCTTATGTAACTGTTGTGTGAAATTTTTTTTTTTTGCGCGTATCAGGACCCAGTTTCCCAAAGAGTTATTTTACCCCTGCAAAAACATCCCCAGATGTCAGTCAACTTGATATTTATTTTACTTTTAATTGCATCGTATCTGAATAGAAAAAATATCAGTGCAGCACTCTGTAACATATCCAGAAATATACTCATTCCACATTTCATGAACTGAGGAAGGATCTTTGAATCGCAGAGACTGGTTTAGCAAAGTCGGAAAAAGAAAAGTGGCCCGAACGTCTATCGCATACCTTACTGAGAATTACGGCTAGATTACAGCAAAGATGAACCCATGTTAACATGCGTCAGCTGACCAAAACAAAATTACAAAATGACAGTGGTTTCGTAAGTCAACTCGTCATTAGCCATCAAACGTTCCTGTCGGAAAACACAGGGCTTTTTCCTTCCCTCTACAAGACGTTTTCAGTCACGAGCTTCTACAAAGTCTTTCTCTCGGTTTACACTTAGTACAAAAGAACACATTTCTACCCGTTAGCGCTTCGGTTCCTTAGGAGACTATGACATATCATACATAATAATTTATTTTCAGTGTTCAAACAGACAGATCCAGTGTGACTGGATAACTAACATACTCTACCAGGTTCCAGTTGGCATTTATACATCCTCGATTTGCACTGAGCTCCTTAAACACAACTCGACGAGTTCCTCCGTGGCCTTTCGAGTCCCACACTACCAATCCCAGCATGCACGGCTGGCATCCTGCAGTCCTTTAGCGCGAGTCAGTGCACGTACCTCCGGGCTCGTACCTACCGATAGAGTTTAGTATTTTAACTCCGTGTTAAAGCAAATATACATTCTGCTGTGCAAAACGAGCCGAGCGATTCATTTGCAGGTGAACACCTCCGTCCTCTCGCTACAGGTGTTGCATTTCACAAAACAGCACCACTGGAATTTACAGTTGCATTGCCACTCTTTGGTGTACTGATGCGTGTTGTAGCCCCGCCCACAGCACATGAGGTCACAACCGTCTGTGTGCGGCGACGTCCGGTTGCACAGCCGCCCCTGCGTCCCCACGCTGCCCGTTTTGGCGTCCTCTTCGCAGTAGTTGGGCGAGCGCTCGATGTAGACCAAGTCCGTTTCTAAGGGCTTCTGGTAACCGTTTGCCTTCTTCACCTTGAGGAAGGTGGGCTGCCGCAGGCGCGAGGCGCGGACCACCTCCACATGCACCGCTTTGTTGTACTTGTCCTTAAGGACATAGCCGATCTCGCGGAACTTGGGTAGCGTGGTCCAGCAGGTTTTGGTGGTGCAGGAGCCCGACACACCGTGACACTTGCATTCCAGCTTCATCCGCTCCTCCAGAACCTGCGGGAAACAGTGCGAGTCTCGGTTAGAGTGTCATTTACCAACGCCGATTGTGTCGGAGAAACTATTTGTGAACATGGACCACAAAACCAGTGATAAGGGTAAATTTTTCGAAATTGAGATTTATACACCAAAGCTGAATAAATAATCTCTCCATTGATGTGTGGTTTGTTAGGATATGACAATATTTGGCTGAGATTCAACTATTTGAAATTCTGGAATCTGAGGTTGCAAAAAAAATCTAAATACTGAGAAATCACCTTTAAAGTTGTACAAATGAAGTCTTAGCAATGCATATTACTAATCACAAATGAAGTTTTGATATACTTATGGTAGGAAACGTACATAATATCTTCATGGAACATGATCGTGACTGGTTTTGTGCTCCAGGGTCACATTTAAAAGGACTAACAACACCTCAAAATTAGCTGTATTCCTGGGTTTGAGAAACAAGACAGAATTTCATTCAACTCGCTGAATAATTTGTACTGAGAAATCCAGCTGAGCTTGCTCTTAAGTTTTCATACTTCCAGTGTTTTGCACGTCACCCAGAATAACTCAAAAAGAGTTTACTAGAAGATTTTGCCCTTCTTCACCCAAAGCTGATTGGCCATATAAAACTGAACGTCGTCCCTCACGGAGATATTTCAGAAGACACACATTATGAAATCAATTCACAGAAGAAAAATGTCTTTTCGAGCACAGACTAGGGCTAATTTTCTTTCATTTTCACATTTCACATAGCTTGCAGTCTAAACTTTACTACTTACTGTATAATGTTAAAATAGAATTATTCATATATAAATAATTAAAAGTAATTTCTAGTGCAAGTAATATTTGTAGTATAAAATAGATTTCATCAGTATAATATATTATCTAATAGTAAATAATAGACTATAATGTAATTAATCTTAATTTTCCAAGGTGTTTCATCATGGACCATGTTCATTTTTATTTAGTTTAGTCTTTAAAAATAAAAAAGGTTATTAATATGGTAATATTTATCTTATTTATAAGCTATAATAAAATTTTAATAGTTACATCATTTTTATACATTTTTATACAATACGATTATATATATTATATATATATATGAGATATACACACCCACAATTATATATATATATATAAATAGTTGTGTAACAATAGTTAATAAAAAATTATTTAACTATATACTATTATAATATAAAAGTAATTATATAAAGTATAATGATAATACTATTAGTATATCAGATTAATATATGTGTTAATCAGTGTTAACATTTTTTTTTGTTTTATTTATACATTTTGATAGTCTTGTTGATATCAACTCTTACGCGCTTCCTGCATACTGCCTTTTTTAGTTCATATTATATAATTTTTATTTATTACTTTTATATAGTATTTCCTATAATATGTTGCAATACTACATATTTATTTTTACATAATATTTTAGTATAATATGAGTAATACATTATAATAAATACTTTTATATAATATATAATACATTAAATATTTCGATTTAATATAATGTAATATTTAGGTGATATTTCTACTGAAGTATAATATTTTATCTTATAGTATCAAATATAATCCCCCGGTTTCACAGACAAGGCTTTAGCCTAGTCCCAGACTAAAATGTTAGTCTGAGCTGTTTCAACTGAAAGAAACTTGCACTGACTGATCTTAAAACATGTCAATGCCTTTGTTTGGTCTCCAGAGGGACACCAGTGATGTTTTACTGAGGCATGTTTATAAAAATTACTTAAATGGCCTAATTGAACTATGGCCTAATCCTGGCTTAGTCTAAGCCCTGTCTGTGAAACCAGGCCTATATGTAGGCTTTTATTATATGATCTCTGTTAATCAGTGTCATGTTTTTTTGTTTGTTAGTTTTCTACAATTACAGTACTGT
Source organism: Sinocyclocheilus anophthalmus (assembly GCA_018155175.1). Classification (NCBI taxonomy): domain Eukaryota; kingdom Metazoa; phylum Chordata; class Actinopteri; order Cypriniformes; family Cyprinidae; genus Sinocyclocheilus; species Sinocyclocheilus anophthalmus. The sequence goes on from JADLZN010007479.1 coordinate 18,437, forward strand.
TGTACAATTATACATCCCTGGTGTGCTGTGTTGGTCACCACTTGATATCCAATATAAAATACTAGCTTACAGTTTATTGTATTCTGCCTAATGTTTTAAAAATAGTTCTGTAAATGAAACAGAATGCATAATGCAATGGTAGCTGTAGTAGTTCACTGTTGTCATAGCTCTATGCTGGTCACAGGACCTCATCACACTGCATGTGAAAAAGAAATAAATTATTTAGCATTTTCAAATACAAAATGTCTCTACGGTTGACAGACAAATAATGCAACGTCAAAAATCACAGGTTAAATGATTATTAGTTACTCATCACAATGGAGAAGGTCGATGGTGGCCACATTGCTTTGTGGGACACAGTATCTGTCAAGAACGATGCACGTTCAACATACTTCAGAAATAGTATGCGAGTATGCTATTCTGAACACTAAAACACAGCACACGCTAACGGCTTTCGGAAATCAGCCTTTTTATGGTTTGCACTGGGCTGTTTGGAAGACAAGCAATGTACATGCAGTGGAAAAACCATATGCTGGCGTAGCAACGATCTAATGTGCTACATTAATACTGCCGAGACTTCAGACGCTCGCTGCTGATCCGCAGCAGCAGCTCTCTGCCAGTTACCCATCAAACCTACTCTGTAATTCCCTCTACCTTCCTTCACACCACATCTATGAGCACGAAAAATAAATATAAATCTCCTATAACCAAACACCATGATACTCCCAGTTAGAAGTGGATTATTGAGCTATTTAATGCATTGCAGATCTTTCGCAGCAGTGAAGCTACCGAATGTCATCAAATGGAAAGAAAGTGGAAGAAACCTGCATTACAGATGGAGAAAGGGTTCAAATCATCAAGCGCACATGTACAGTGTACTGCAAAGAAAAGGAGATGTTTTATTTTTAGATTAACATTGGATGTCAATACTGTATGAAATGCTGAAAGACTTTTTCCAGAGCTTTTTCTCAGTCTGGCACGACTCCTCACCAAAAGCAATTATCATTTCCCTGGAAAACACATGTAAACTAATTGATCGATCCCACAAAACTGTCTTGACCCACGCGAGGCCATTGACCGTTAAAGTCGGTTGGGAGATCTCGATTTCAACAGGGTCTGTGCAATAACAAAAGAGGTCAAAAGGATTGTTCTGGCAAGACATTTATAAAAGTCTACAGTGAAGTTTTGTACTTCCTGACCTTTTCCTATGACTCATATGAAGCCTGCCAGTTTTCCATTTTAATAATAATTAAAAAAAAGGTTCCTAATTGGCCTCTAATTGAATTATGCTAAAAATGAACAGAATAAATATATTATTGCGTTATAATTTTACATTTTAAAAATGTAGTTGTTCTAAAACCTAGTGAGATTGGCCAATAAACCGCGTTGTAAGTTGTAAGCATCACCACCACACACCACACACACACACGACACCACACACACACCAAACAAAAACACACACACACAGAATATCGCTGCTGCTATTGCATAATATTTTTAAAGATGCCATTGATAGCAATAATTGTCTATGAAAGTTTAGCAAAGGCTATGAAACAAACATGCTTTTTAATACTGTTTACGTTGCATATTATATATAGCGTGCTATTGTTGTGTGTGTGTGTTATAGATATATGGTTTAGGTTATTATCCAGTTTTATTTACATGAAAATAAATATTAATAATTAATCTTTTCAAATAAAGGAATATATAAAAGTAATAAAATAATTATATAGACATTTTCTGCTTTTTAATATTACTTATTTATATAGTTGTAATTTGATTTTTATGTACTTTTAACATTTAGTTAAACATGCCTGGTCAAAAAAAAAAAACATATACATAGTACTCTAAAGCACGCAGCTCACTAGGTTGTAAAACCTTAATAAAAAAAGACCTCTAACACTAGCTTTCTCTATTGTTTTTCTATTCTATCTATCTGTTTTTTATCTATTATATAATTAACGGGGAAAAAAACCTTGCTTTGTGTACTGCGTTAAGCTAACTGAAACTTGTTATTCTCTTTGTTGATTCTGTTTAGTCTCTTTGGATAAAAGCGTCTGCTAAATAACTAAATGTAAATGTATTAACAAGTAGAATGTTTTAATTCTGCCATGCAGTAATTATATTTCATAAAATGTAAACTGGATTTTTAGCCATTACTTAACCAATTAACAAATTGTTCCCTTGTAAAACACTGATTATTTGTACACCCGTACAATGTTGAAATCAGTTCCACGTGGCTTCAATGCATCAATGTTGATTCTGCAGAGAAATACGTTCATGACTACCGAGGATTCAACATACACTCTTAAAAATAAAGGTGCTCACGATGCCATAGAAGAACCTTTTTGTCTAAAACCTTTTGTCTTTAACATCTGAAGACCTTTCTGTTTCACAAAAGGTTCTTAGAGGCGAAAGGTTCTTCAGATTGTAAAAAAGGTAAGAAAGAGATGGTTCTTTAAAGAACCTTTGACTGAATGGTTCTTTGTGGAACCAAAAATGGTTCTTCTATGGCATCGCTTGAAGAAACTTTTGAAGCACCTTCATTTTTAAGAGTGTACAACGAGCCAGCGTATGCCCGCAGGCAACGCCGTTTCAAAATGAACAATGTGTTACTTCACAAGCCGTCCGAAGGCTCGCAGCGCTGTTTACATTTGCCTGGATACGCTTACATCCACAGCGCTAATGTGGACCAGTTTTGGCCCCGGCTCGCTCCAACCACATACACGTATGATAGCAATTGAAATTCCAAAGCGGCAACTTCCATCTTCCCCCATCCAGAGTCATATGGTACGTCCCGTCCCCTTTATCCTATGATGCTATGGCTCCTCGATTGCCATTGTGGGTCCTCTATAAAAGACGAGAAAAAAGCCTGACTCAATGGAGCGAGGGCTGTGTTTTCAGTGCTGCAGAAAGACTCGCAATAATATCCTGTTACAGGCTTTAGACTTGATGATTCCATGCAGCGGCCCGCGATGGGATTGGCCAGGCTCCAGCTGGCAACTGCCATCCTGGGGCTCAGTCCCGGCTCGGCTCAGGCTCGCTCACACCATAAAGCCCTGTGTTATTAATTAGATCCATTTGTCACCGGAGTGCATGCGGTTCTGCTGTTTCAGTGCATGTTGTTTTGTGTTCTTGGATGACTAACAGCTATCAAACAAACAAACATGGCCAGAGCGGCGAGCGGCCAAACCGAGCTTGAACCGGGATCAAGGCGGGAACCGAGAAAACACGCAGTAATTGGCTGAAGTGAAACAAGTTGCTGAAAATGGCTGACTGTTGCGGAGCGATCAAGCTTGCTTTGGGTTGCTCGGTGGGGAAATAGTTTTAGATGCCACCTGAAACACCTGTTTTACATAGGAAGAACAAACTGCGCCACCCACAATACGGCGAACGGTTTTGGAGGACCGTCAAGACGAGCCACACCACACGTCTTCGTAGAGCCAAACTCTAAAACGCTCTTTAAGCTGAAAAAAATGACATAGAAGTCTAAATGCATTTGTCTTTTCAGCATGAATTAATGGATACACTTCTGAAGAATTCGTTATTTGTTTCTTCAACTAAACGGCAGCCAAAATGAGCTTCCAAGCTTCAATGTTTTAAAACCTCTGACATCTAAAACAGATTAAGTAGCATTGTCTGGAAGATTTTCCCAACCGTGCAGTCAAACAAAATGGATAAATGTTTCTGTAAGGCGACCATGACCAATGTTGGTAAATTGTCAAATTAAAATGCTCTTGAGAAATAACAAATGAATGCATAAGAACTTTTCCCCGAAGATTTTATTTGTTTCTTCAAGGCAAAAACTCTTCCAAGATTTAAAGTTCTTCAAACAGCTTCTGAAGCCTAAACAGATTAAGAAGCATTGTCTGGATGCTTCTCCCAACCGTGCAGTCAAACAAAACTTTGGGATGAATGGTCTGGCAGTCTTGCAGAAACAACGTTGCTAAATGTGGAATCTAAATGTTTAAGCTTGTGCAGAAAAAAGCCTCACCTTCCGGCCAGCTTCGTTGTTATGAAGGTTCATCAGCCGTCTGGCATTTTTTTTAATCTCCCGGGCGTCCACGAACTTCCGGGAGAACTCGATGCCGTATTTGATGTCCGCGGAGCATCCGCCCCATTTCCAGCCCTCCTCCTGGTTGTAGTAGCCCTGTTTTTCCCTGTCGCAGCCGCAGTGGCTCATGTTACCCTGGCTGCATGCGGCCGTCACGGCGTGGGCGACCCCAGCGGCGGTGATGGCATAGGTGAATGCCGCCTCCCTGCTGCCTGGGGGGAAGAGGGAACAGGCTGTGACATCTGCTCAACAGGACTCGATCACCAACAAATTTGCATGCACAAACTAGCAAAATCAACATTTTGTGGTTGAGCTGGGTAGTAACTGATTACATGTAATCTGGATTACGTAATCCGAATTAAAGGGTTAGTTCACCCAAAAATTTGCCCATGTTTTACCCACACTCAAAGCATCCTAGGTGTATATGACTTTCTTCTTTCAGACGAATCCAATCGGAGTTATATTAAAAATTGTCCTGGCTCGTCCAAGCGTTAGAATGGGAGTAGGTGGGTGTTTTTGTTTAACAGTCCAAAAGTAGTCAAATAAAGCGCACGCATCCGTAATGAAACGTGCCTCACACGACTCCGGGGGGTGAATAAAGGCCTCCTGTAGCGAATCAATAAATTATTGTAAGAAAAATATCCATATTTAAAACATTATAACCACTTTTTTTCTCATTTCTGCTGACTGTCATACGTGCAAGCCGTTCCGGCGAATGATGTAGGAAGTACGTGTCATGCATGCGCCAGTGAGAAGCACATTATTTAGAATTAGAAGCACAAAAACGCAGATTTGTAAAGAAAAATGTAGGAGGATTTCGATATAAGCCAGAAGAGACTTTTTCTTTGGTTTCTTTGCTCCTATAAACAAACTCGCGAAACTAGCATATCTCAGGGGCGCGCGCGCTGCGCATACGTCCTGCATCATTCGCCGGAACGGCTTGCTCATATGACAGTCAGCGGAAGTGAGAAAAAAGTGTTTATAACATTTTAAATATGGATATTTTTCTTACAAAAATGCATCGATTCGCTACAGGAGGCCTTTATTCACCCCCCGGAGCCGTGTGAGGCACGTTTTATTATGGATGCGCTTTATTTGACTACTTTTGGACTGTTGAACAAAAACACCCGCCTACTCCCATTCTAACACTTGGAAGAGCCAGGATAATTTTTTATATAACTCCGATTTGAATTCGTCTGAAAGAAGAAAGTCGTATACATGTAGGATGCTTTGAGGGTGAGTAAAACACAGGCTAATTTTCATTTTTGGGTGAATTTACCCTTTATGTACTACATATTTACAGATTATTCACACAATGGCATAATTTATTGATTCTCCCTAATTATTTTTTTCCCTTTTTACATTTTTTGTTCATGCGATGCAGAGATTCCTTTTGTCTGTCAAACCACTTTGACCTAAAATATATACTTGAAATCCCCCTGAGATTTAAAGTTAATATTTCAAGAATTTATCAACACATTTGCATGTTCTCTGATTGGTTAACAATAATCCCATTTAAACCTATAAACAAGTTATGTCAAAAGTACTCTAAAATGAGTCATCTCGCTTACATTACTGACTACAATTTTCAACATATATTTTGTAATCGGTAACATAATACAATTTGTAAGTAATCCACCCAGCACTGTTTATATATTGTATATATATTGGTAGTAATAAAGCAAGTATCACTCTTATTGTTGCTCACACGACCACCAAGTATCTGTCTGTTAAACCATCAAATCTTGCTGAGGAAAGGCGTGCTGTTACTTTACTAAGATGGTTAAAAACAGCATAGCAACACCCTAGCAACCAATAACTTTAGGGAAATACAAATTAGAACACCTTAGAAACTGCATAGCAACACCAGAGACACCAGACACAAATCCCAAGCAACCACATAACGAGTTAACCAGTTAGAATACCTTAGAAACTGCATAGCAACCAGCCAGAACACTCTAGCAAACACACTGTGCTAAAAACAAATTAGTACGCCTTAACATCCAGCCAGAACACCCTGGCAAACACATCCCATTGTGTTAAAAGAAAAATCAACACATCTTAGGAACTGCATAGCAACACTCTTACATAACATTATGCTAAAAACGAATTAGAACAACTAAGCAACTGCATGGTAACACCCTGGCAACCAGCCAGAACACCTAATATAATGGCAGTGACATTTGCATGTGCAAACAACACTGATGTTTTATTTTTTAAAAAGAAGCAGCAAAATTAGCTATCTACACTGTTAGAAACTTATAATTAATATGAGCAACAAAATCAGTTGAGGTGTTCAGATACTCAATATCTTCAGGAAAACATGATTTGGCTTTATATAATCATTAAAAATTAAAATGGAGTGGTATGCAATAATAATAGTAATATTTTAGAGAAGCAATTTCAAATGAGAATGTATGATTAGTACAGATTTCTGTGTAGCTTCCAAAGATGAAAAATGTGTGATAAGCTGGTTTCATCCCAGCTGCTGAATAGTGTTTCTGTACACCTTTGGGAAAAAGGCTGCAGCTGTTAACCAGCGGCCGCAGATGTTTCTCAGAGTGTGAGAAAGAAAAGCCAAGGTGCTGTCCAAAGTGCTGAATTCTCCTGCCAGGGCACCTTACAAACCCACCACAAGAAACACAGCGAGGTACATCTGGCCCTCCGCTGCTGCTGCTGGGACGGCCTGCAGGTTCCACTCACACACGCATCTGGAGCTTTATTTAACATGACACATGGAGCAAACATAGGAGGACATTCACAGAACATCAGCTCAACAATCACGAGAAATAAACAAACTGATAACAGCAATCTCTGGTCATCTCAGAAGAGCCAAACTCTCTTATTTGAAAAGCTGTCTTTCTAAAGAGAGGTGTGCTGTTACTTTAAGTGATCACATGTATGATTTTTACATCCTGGACAGAAAAAATAAGTTTAAGTGTGGCCTGTTGATACCAATTTTTGCAGATTCCGATTTTCTTTCTAAATACTATAATTGACAGCATATACAAACAAAAAACTATACTTTTTTAATGCAAACATTATTTAAAACAATTCAACATTACAATTCCCCCAATCTGGACAAAGTTACATGTTCTCTCACTTAAACAACTCTCATAATAAAGTGCTCTGTGACCAGAAAAGAGGTAGAAATAACAATTAACTGACAAGGAGTTGCTTCTTAAATTGTCATTTTTTTCACTAACCTTATTAAATGTGTCATCTTTCACATCAAATTCTTACATTGTTTCAATTAAGTCAGTTAGAATAATAAGAAACTGCAGAAATCAGTATCAACAAACTCCATCTTTCCACTGCAGGAAACACAGAAGCTGCATCTGAAGTGGCTTTAGATGTATTTACACAGACTGTTTATAAAGTTGAGGTGCCAGAAATGCATTTACAACTGCAAAAGAATTTTATAAGATTAATGTTTTAAATATTTTTTAAACATACAAATAAGAAATGTTGGGAAAAATGCAATGACCGTTTTAAATATCAAACAAAACCAGTAGGTGGCGGCAAATGACTGTTTGAGTCATTTAGTCCTTAATTCAACAGATTCGTTCAAACGGCTGATTCATTCAGAAGCGAGGCAAGTGACTACTGTCTTTATGAATGGGTTACTGAATCATTGACTCACTTAATTCGTTCAAAAACGTGGATTCATTCAGTAACGAAACACCGCCGTGTGTTGCTGGGAGACACACAACAGTTCTGCTGTGGCTTTGATTGGAACCATTTTCATCAGCAAAATTTAGCAAAAACAGTCAATATTTGTGTCTAAAATGTAAGTCACTTAATTTTACCTTATTGTTTATTGAAATACTATTGTATAAAACCACAGCAATCGTGTTGAAACATTTTTGGTCTGCAATGTTGCGTACCTAAATCATATATTATAAATTACTTTTTTTTACTACCGCAGTATGCATCTATAACTTTCTGTGTGTGCTGTTGCACTCATTTGTTTTGATTTCTGCACGAGGCTCTCTCCCACACTCAGTCAGGCTGCGCAAGCCTCATCTGGCACGACATAAATACATTATCAGTCACTGTAAGTGTGACCGGTCATGCAGAAATTGGCTAATTCCGGTCCCTGGCCGGTCGATCAGTGCATCTCTAGCAAAACCATTTTCTCTAACACCATAGCAACTCCAAGCAATCAGCTAAAACACCCTCCACAATCCCACATTAACATGCTTAAATCCAATTAAAACACCTTAGCAAACATCATAGCAAACACCCTACCCATCAGCCAAACCACACTAGAACCACACGGTGCTAAAACAGCATGGCTTTACCTGCCGACAAAAAAACAGCATAGCAACACCCAAGCAACCACATAACACTGGGCAAAATTATGAACACCTTAGCAACTCCCTAGCAACCATCCAGAACACTCCAACATCAAGAATGTGCTAAAACAAATTAGAACACCTTAGCAACTGCATAGCAACACCATAGAAACCACATCATATGGGCAAAAACCCAACCTGAAACAACCATAAGCAAACGCACAAGAACCAGACAAACTACTCTAGCAACCAAATATGCTAAAAAACAAATTCGAAGGAGCTTTAGCATCCTAGCAACATCTTAGCATCCACCCAGAACACTCTAGCAACCACACTGTGCTAAAAAAAAATAGATCATCTTAGCAACACATTTGCAACCTGAACAGTCTGGGTAAATAAATTAATGATACAACTGCAAAACTTGTCACATCATACCAAAAAGATGCTGTAAAGGTGCTTCAACTAAGTGCTGAGTTAAGTGTACAAATACTTAATGTACTGATTTCAGTTTTTTATTTTTAATAAATTTGCAAAGATGTAAAAACCTGTTATTTGCTTTGTCATTATGGTGTATGGAGTGTAGATTCATGTGGAAAAAAAGTAATTTAAAGCAGTTTAAAATAAGGCTGCAACATAAAATGTGAAAAAAATGAAGGGTTATGAATACTTTCGCAAGACACAGTAATTGCTTATTTTTATCTATTAACGGACATTTATGCCTTCATGAAATTTACCCTTCAAAATCTGTTTGTCCAAAATGTTACAAGTAAAAATACTGAGACCGTAATAATCAACTAGCCAACTTGTGTCAGCAGAGAGAAGACTTTCATCTCCTCACACCCTTGCATGTGCAAGTCTTTGACTTCGTACACACGTGCCATATGTAATAGCAAAAAAAGCAGGAAAAAAAAGATTGTGCCAATGTAATGGCCAAAAGCACACAGACCAATGGCTCCAACATGCCACGCACACACACACACACACACACACATGCACAAAGACTTTAGGGAAATGAAGGGGTGTTGATGGACTGTCACCCCTGTTGTGTCTGGATCTACGACGGCTGCTAATGAGACCAAATTATATAGAGAAACTGAGAGAGCAGATGCAGAATCTCTCTTTGAGGCCAGTCAGTTCTATGTTCAGAATAACATTAACATACTTCTCTTACTATTTATGAAGCATACAGTCTATATGCAGTATGTGTGCAGTAAACAACAGGGCCCAGTGGATAAAATAATCTACTTTCTTTTTCAGTGTAATTACAGACGCAGTGTTTTCATCTCTTTTTTTTACTTTGATTGGCCAAAAGTTAAGACATTTTTACTCAAAATCTAATTGGCCATGCAAAAAAAAAAACAATATTTTCCAAAATGTTATTTCTTTTTTTATGATTTCTTTCTTTCTTTCTTTTTTGCCTTTATTGCGATAGGAAAGTTAGTTGACAGGAAGCCAAGTGGGAGAAAGAGAGGGGGGATGGGATCTGGAAAGGTCCAAGAGCCAGGACTCGAACTCGGGACACCCGAAGCATAACGGCGCTATACATCGGCATGCTGCCCACGAGGCTATCGGCGCTGACACAATTGATCATATTATTAAACGATGACTGGACTACAGACATATTTTAGCCTGAATGACTAGCGGACTAATCTGTATCAAGGAAGCCCAGTATAGTTTTGGTATATAATATATAATAATGTTTGTTGGGTCACAGACCCAATCGGACATGTTTCTTGGGGGGGGGATGTACATCAAAACATAGCAATATATATAAATGATAATTCTATATACAAACCCGATTCCAAAAAAGTTGGGACACTGTACAAATTGTGAATAAAAACATATTGCAATGATGTGGAAGTTTCAAATTTTAATATTTTATTCAGAATAAAACATAAATGACATATCAAATGTTTAAACTTTGAAAATGTATCATTTTAAGGGAAAAAATAAGTTGATTTTAAATTTCATAGCATCAACACATCTCAAAAAAGTTGGGACAAGGCCATGGTTACCACTGTGTGGCATCCCCTCTTCTTTTTATAACAGTCTGCAAAGTCTGGGGACTGAGGAGACAAGTTGCACAAGTTTAGGAATAGGAATGTTGTCCAATTCTTGTCTAATACAGGCTTCTAGTAGCTCAACTGTCTTAGGTCTTCTTTGTAGCATCTTCCTCTTTATGATGCGCCAAATGTTTCTATGGGTGAAAGATCTGGACTGCAGGCTGGCCTTTTCAGTACCCGGATCCTTCTTCTACGCATCCATGATGTTGTAATTGATGCAGTATTTGGTCTGGCATTGTCATGTTGGAAAATACAAGGTCTTCCCTGAAAGAGGCGACGTCTGGATGGGAGCATATGTTGTTCTAGAACTTGGATATACCTTTCAGCATTGATGGTGCCTTTCCAGATGTGTAGCTGCCCATGCCACACGCACTACATGCACCCCCATACCATCAGAGATGCAGGCTCTGAACTGAGCGCTGATAACAACTTGGGTTGTCCTTGTCCTCTTTAGTCCAGATGACATGGCATCCCAGTTTTCCAAAAAGAACTTCAAATTTTGATTCGTCTGACCACAGACCAGTTTTCCACTTTGCCACAGTCCATTTAAATGAGCCTTGGCCCAGAGAAAATGCCTGCTGCTTCTGGATCATGTTAGATATGGGCTTCTTTTTTGAACCTATAGAGTTTTACCCGGCAACGGCGAATGGCACGGTGGAATGTGTTCACCGACAATGTTTTCTGGAAGATCGGAACATGTGATTTCCATTACAGTAGCATTCCTGTTTGTGATGCAGTGCCGTCTAAGGGCCCTAAGATCACGGGCATCCAGTATGGTTTCCGGCCTTGACCCTTACGCACAGAGATTGTTCCAGATTGTCTGAATCTCTGGATGATATTATGCACTTTAGGTGATGATAACTTCAAACTCAATTTTTCTCTGAGAAACTCCTTTCTGATATTGCTCCACTATTTTTCGCCGCAGCATTGGGGGGGAATTGGTGATCCTCTGCCCATCTTGACTTCTGAGAGACACTGCCACTCTGAGAGGCTCTTTTTATACCCAATCATGTTGCCAATTGACCTAATAAGTTGCAAAATTGGTCCTCCAGCTGTTCCTTATTTGTACATTTAACTTTTCCGGCCTCTTATTGCTACCTGTCCCAACTTTTTTGGAATGTGTAGCTCTCATGAAATCCAAAATGAGCCAATATTTGGCATGACATTTCAAAATGTCTCACTTTCAACATTAGATATGTTATCTATATTCTATTGTGAAAAAAATATAAGTTTATGAGATTTGTAAATTCTTCCATTCCTTTTTTACTCACAATTTTTGTACAGTGTCCCACACTTTTTGGAATTTGGGTTGTATATATTATATATATAATATATATATTCAGTCAAAATTGGCATGTTAGCGCAGGAAATTTAACAACGTTAAAAATATTTAACGCAGGGGCGGAGCTAGGGTTGGCCACCCCACTCACAACTGCTGCTTCTGTCTCTTTTTTCTTGACAAGGGTTGAGTTTATTTAGACGTAGAACGACCACATCAAATGGGAGACTTTTCAATCAATCAATCAATCAATAACAATACATTTGGTAGCGTTAAGGATTCATCTATATTCAGCTAGAATATAGTGTTGATAACTTTATTCAAATTCTGTAAATTTCCTACTTGCTGAATGGCACAGGTAAATATGACATTTATTATAATGGATTTATGTGAAGATTGTTTTAAGTTCACTTAAATTAGAAGTTGTTTTTTTAACATTTAATAAATGTTCAAATCAATAGCTCTCAATTGTACTGTAATGTTGAATGGCTATAGTCAATGGTTAAATATTAGGAAAGAAAGAACAATTTTCAGACATCAGTAGGATTTGTATCAGTAAAACTCACCTTCATTCATAAAAAAAAAGATGTCACTAAACAAATATTACAAATATGTTGTTTCTACATTAATTTGAAGATTGAATGTCAAATTATTGCAATATAAAAGTATGTTTAAAAACTTTAATATTAGGTGGGATTAATCATGATTAAAGTAAACATTTTTAATCGATTGACCGATTGATCGATATATTTGGTATTTTCAATGTGACGTGAAAAACACCACTTTGCCACTTTCAAAAGCAAAAAATGAAAAACACAAACAAATACAAGCTCACAAACAAAACGTCCCAATTCCAGTTTCCAAGATTTTCTAAAAATACAGTCTTCCCCAGCCTCGCAATCTTTCCTATCCATCGCGCAGGCGGTGCCCAATCAGGCTGCTGTCCACATCGGGTTAACGGTGCGAGAGGGCCGTACTCACAAACGCCAAAGTGAATAAAGCACATCAGAGGAGGCCAGACCCAAAGCCCTGACTCGACTCCAGCTAGAAGCACCCTGGGATAGCCTTGAACCCTGCCAGTGGAAAACTGGACTGACCAGAAAACCCTCAAAGAACTTGGAAGGGAAGAAGAGAGGAATATTAAAACAGATGTCTAATAGAGTTTAGTGGCAAGTTGTATTGCGCAGCATACAAGATCGCTGTGGAAGAAGTAACGCTCTGTATCGGTTTAACCCTTGCTGTGACGGATAGATAATATATTATATATTATATATATCTATATTATCTACATATATATATTATATATATATATATATATTAATATATATATTCATCGTGACCTAAGCTAGAGAAGGTGGGTGGACCCTGCGTTCATTCATGCGGCTGGACCGCTTTGCTCGGAACGAAGAGAAGAGAACACTAAAACAAATCACTTTTGAACGGCTGAGGAGATTTAAACCGCAGAGGAGACACAAACCATTCCGTTGAACCCTACGATGGCGCTGGGCACTCCACAGACTACATTTAATGGCAGTCCGAAAGGGACGTAGCGCGCCTTGAGGGAACGCTAGCACACCTGGAGGGGCACTTTGAGGTGGAGAACACGCCAAGTGCTGCCTAAATTGCTTTTCTGTACAGGAGGTCAGCGGAGATCGAGAAGGTTAGATGACGCTAATGCCAGCCAAATGAGGAGAAGAGAACAGTCGCTGGCTCTGGCACATGCAAACTAATTTAGTGAAGTCGGAGAATCTTAAAAGGATCGCACCCCCAACCAAAAAAAGTACAACTCGGTCAAGAGTCACAACCACAGGAAGCGATTGTTGTGTTAGATAAGCTTTTACAACAACCGAAATGAGCAGACCTGTCAAGATAACATGAGTTGTCTCTGAGCATCCAGAATCTCATCTGCACTGTGTGTGTGATGCCTTACTAGATTCTAGATACTAATGCATGTCCATTCTTTAAAAATGTATTAAAAATATATAAATTTTTTACTTTTTTTACACACACAGGAAATTTATTCTTTAAAAGGTTAAATATATTCAAATTTTAAATAATATGTAAACAAAATATTTTCAATAAATATTAATAAAACATTTGAAATTCTGAAGTAAATATTAATAGTCAATATATTGTATATACACACACACCAATATTATATATATTATATATATAGATATATATATATATATATAATCTAAATTAACTGTCACACTCAACACACTACATACATATCATTATATATCTATATATATATATATATATATATTATATATATAATATATATATATATAAATATATATATATATACGGTATATATCGGTTATAAATAAATTACAATAAAATTAAATAGTTATTTCATTTTGTCCCTTTTACTTTGAATCTACTTGCCAATAGTGATTGGGTGAAATTATTGATGCTCTGATTAAATAATAATCTCCTTTTTTAACCTATTCAGAGCAAATACAAATTAAAAATTCAGACATGAAATATTGTCAAATGGCTGCGGTGTTCTTATGTTCGGAAATGGCTGCAGCATAAATGCAAACACAAATGCAAGATCTGTAAAACTGTGTGCACATGAGGGAAGAGTTTCCTTTACATGAAATCAAAAACAAGTTGACAAACGTTGTGTAATCCAGGACTGGGGGAGTTTTGTGACTCTCAGCATTTCTAGATCATTCTTGTTCAATGTCAAGCAGCTCTTTAATCACGACTCCATCCAGATAAGCTTTGATGAAGCACACTACTGCTCTATTGTTCACAAGCACTTACATTTGAATGCTCTTTAAGATCTGTGATCAAAGAACCATAACAGATCTCTTATCACATATGCTTATCATACATGAAAATGCAAGGCTATCTATATTTAAAAGTATCCATTGATAAGGTTAAGTCACCCCCAATCCCACCGGTCTAGTTCAGGGACAGAGAGATGATATGATTGTGATGATCAGACGCAGCTTTCATCCTCCTCACATCCTGTTTCTATCATCCATCCATCTACACAGGAGGAGGGCTTGCTGAATCAGCACTGGCTTCTATTCACAAACAACACACTCCAGCCTGCACATTTTCAATACAAACTCACTTGCACACAAAAAAATAACAACAGCAACACTAATAAAAATTAATAACTAAATTCTATTAGTTTATTATTTAACAAACAACAAATTAAACTAAATGAAAGTATAATGCAAAAGAAAAATAAAAAACTCGCTTATATATAAAATAAACCACAATTAAAATAACATTAAAAAGTTAAAAATGAATAAAAGTAAAAAACTAAACATAGAAATACATATTTTAATTTTATGTATACCATTTATTATTTTTTTGTTCTACAATTTTTTTAAAAATTTCATACAATACACTTAAATTAACATGTAATTAGATACATTGAAATGTAAATTGTTCTAATTACTAAAATTATTATTATATTGTAAAAATAAAAAAAATTAACAGAAGCACATATGTATAAATAAAAATAATATACCAATAAACTAAATCTTAATAAATATCTAAAAATTTAAATTGATCAAATAAAAATTTAATTTTATTAATTAATAAAAGTACAAACCGTTATTACAAATGTATATATATATATATTTATATATTATATATATACACAACCACACACACACACACACAGTTCTTATCTTAATTAAATGCAATTGTTTTATTTTGCTTCTTTTACATTTTGAATCTAGTGAAACCATCATTGCTCTATTTAAAAACTAAAATTTAAAATAATATTTAAAATGTCTCTCCTAAAACATTCGGTCTCTGCTTCCCTTTCCAGTCAAAATAAAGGAAATTCTGAAGAAAAAAGAATGTAAATTTCCACGTAAAATGTCCATTTGTCAGCTACTCGTATTAATTTTAATTAAGAAAGGGGTGTTACAGCACAACAGAAGTGGCCTCTTATCTCTTGCTCATTTTCGTACTGTTCTTCCTCTCCATTTCATTTCTGTTCTGTTTCAGTTCTTAATCCCTGATGAGAACATCTAATCCCTGACCTGCACTAAACGGACACATTTCCATACGGATACACTCGACTCACGGTCAGTGATTGATTGAACAGGAATTCCTCCAGAGGAGATTCAGATCTGCTTCCTGTGGCTGCAGGGGGATTTGACTAATCTGCACTTTATCAGTGACAGACGGCCCAATGTCAAAGTGTCAGTACCTGCCGAGACAGCGCTCTGACCCTCGCTGCATGCAGGAAAATGCAAATGCTTGGCTGCAACTCAGACATGTTCGATGATTTATTCCAAGCTTCTAATTCCAAGTAGCTCCTGACATTAAATTCCATGTAAGTAGTTGCATTTCACACTTCAGTGCATGCGCTTGCGATTTCCTCCTGATAACTGAAAGGTCAATTTGAAGAAAACTTCCTTCTCATTCTGTTACTTGCAGACTTGTCTTGAGGTGCTGATGTACAGAAACAAAGCATTTCTGTAAATTATGGGATGTGACGGGATGAAGCTTGTTTCTACTGTGACTCTCACAGTTCAGTCTTTGAAAGTTTATCTCTCGCAATTATGTTTTTTCTCTGAATTCTTAGTTTACATCTTGCAATTGTTTTTTGCCACAATACCTGTGACTTTTTATCTAACAATTCAAAATTTTCTTCCCAAAATGTTCTTCCAGTTTATAGCTTGTGATTGTAAACACAACCGTAAGTTTACGTCTCACAATTCTGCGTTTAAATGTCATAATTCTGAGTTTATATCTCACAATTCTGTTTATATCTCGCAATCCTGAGTGTATCTCTCGCAATCCTGAGTTAATATCTCGCAATTCTGTTTATATCTCGCAATTCTGATTTTATATCTCGCAATTGCGAGTTTATATCTCGCAATTCTGTTATATCTCGCATTCTGATTTTATATCTCGCAATCCTGAGTTAATATCTCGCAATTCTGTTTATATCTCGCAATTCTGATTTTATATCTCGCAATCCTGAGTTAATATCTCGCAATTCTGTTTATATCTCGCAATCCTGAGTTTATCTCTCACAAACCTGAATTTATATCACGCAATCTGAGTTTGGGTCCTGCAATCCTGCGTTTTATCTCTCACAAAACTGAATTTAATCGCGCAATCCTGAGTTTATCTCTCACAAACCTGAATTTATATCACGCAATCCTGAGTTTGTGTCTCGCAATCCTGAGTTTATCTCTCACAAACCTGAATTTATATCACGCAATCCTGAGTTTATATCACGCAATCCTGAGTTTATATCACGCAATCCTGAGTTTATATCACGCAATCCTGAGTTTATATCACGCAATCCTGAGTTTATATCACGCAATCCTGAGTTTATATCACGCAATCCTGAGTTTATCTCTCGCAATCCTGAGTTTGTGTCTCGCAATCCTGAGTTTATCTCTCGCAATCCTAAGTTTATCTCTCGCAATCCTGAGTTTGTGTCTCGCAATCCTGAGTTTATCTCTCGCAAACCTGAATTTATTATCACGCAATCCTGAGTTTATCTTCCCAAACCTGCATTATACTCGCAATCCTGAGTTTATATACTCGCAGTCCTGATTTATCTATCGCTCAGTCCTGAGTGTATCTCTCGCAATTCTGTTTATATCTCGCAATCCTGAGTTTAAATATCGCAATCCTGAGTTTATATCTCGCAATCCTTACTCTGTATCTTGAAATCCTGAGTTTGTGTCTCGCAATCCTGAGTTTATCTCTCGCGATCCTGAGTTGATCTCTCGTGATCCTGAGTTTATATCTCACAATCCTGAGTTTATCTCTCGCAATCCTGAGTTTGTGTCTCGCAATCCTGAGTTTGTGTCTCGCAAAGGAGTTTAGCTCTCGCAATCTGAGTTTTGTGTCCTCGCAATCCGTTTTGTCTCGCAATCCTGCGTTTGTGTCTCGCAATCCTGAGTTTATCTCTCGCAATCCTGAGTTTATCTCTCGCAATCCTGAGTTTATCTCTCGCAATCCTGAGTTTGTGTCTCGCAATCCTAAGTTTGTGTCTCGCAATTATGTTTGTATCTTGAAAAACTGAGTTTGTATTTCAGAATTCAGAGTTTGTATTTTGCAATTCTGTTTGTATCTCACAATTCTGCATTTGTATCTCACAATTTAGAGTTTATCGCAATTCCGCATTTGTATCTCGCAATTCTGAGTTTATGTATAGCAATTCTAAGTTTATATCTCCCAATTCATCATTTTTATTTAAATTGTGAGAAACAAAGTCTGATCTGTGAGTTATAAAATTTGAATTACATGAAAAATGTCTGAATTTTGAGAAGTCACAATTACCTTTTTTATTTTTTAATCCTGTTGCGGAAACAAGCTTCCATACAACAGCGTCTCATCAATGTCTACATTACATTTTGTGTGCTGTTGCGTGAAATCAAATTGCATTCTACAGAATATTGCATTTGATTAACTTAGTTTGGTCAAAAATTAGACCACAAGGTTTGCTTTTCTGTATATAAGACCTTCTCGGTATATTGTTAGGCTTCACTGGAGAGTAATTTGCAATTAGGTTCAGATTTTGCACAATTCTGCCTTGTGCGTTCCAGGAGGGTTTGATTTCACCACAAATGAAGAGAAAGATGTCCGTTTATCTTAAACCAAAACTGGTCTTATGCAAAGAACAACAAGCAACCCAAGAAAAATCTAATATAGAGCTTTATACTCTAAACACGATGAGTGGAGTGATTCATGAAGGATCTCCGTAATGTGTCTTCATTACTTCATTATGAGTTTACTTTGGAAACACACACAGAGACCATCCAAAACAACTTTGATTTATTTTTCTGTGGTATGATATTTGATACTGAAGTTCAGGCAAATTAAAAAAAAGAATGCTGTTGCCTGAAATTTTTTAGTTGAACCTTAACAAGCACATAAAATAGAGTAAAATAATAGCACAATTCTACTTCATGAGACAGAGACGGATGACCATATAATCCAATTCAACCGCAACTCCTGGACATTTGTGTTGTTTACAAACATGTACGCCACAATCATGTGACGTTGTTTAGTAAAACATCTAAACCTCTTTAAAACAAGATACATTTTCTCAGCAAAGTCTCAAACTGTGCTCAAGATACCACAGTCGAGTCAAAAGTCAAAGATCTCAATATGAACAAATACTAAGTTCCCATTAATTTCTAGCTATATAATCTTGATTTAACTTGTTGGCTGTATGTTATGTATTTATTTATATTTATTATTATTATTATTATTTTTAATATAATAATATAACCTATTTAGAAATTAGAATTATAATTAAAAGTATGAACATTTTATATCAAGTAAATAGATATACGAATATATAAAAATGAATTTAGAGAAATAAGAATAAATAGTACAAATTAAAATATCTAAAATATCTATCATATATAATATGTATATATTATATATTATATATATATATAATAATATATATATATATATATATATTTTATATATATATATACAGTGGGGCAAAAAGTATTTAGTCAGCCACCAATTATGCAAGTTCTCCCAATTAAAAAGATGAGAGATGCCTGTAATTTTCATCATAGGTATACCTCACCTATGAGAGACAAAATGAGAAAAAAAAATCCAGAGAATCACATTGTAGGATTTTTAAAGAAATAATTGGTAAATTCCTCGGTAAAATAAGTATTGGTCACCTACAAACAAGCAAGATTTTTGGCTCTCACAGACCTGTAAATTCTTCTTTAAGAGGCTCCTCTGTCCTCCACTCGGTACCTGTATTAATGGCATCTGTTTGAAATCGTTATCAGTATAAAAGACACCTGTCACAACCTCAAACAGTCACACTCCAAACTCCACCATGGCCAAGACCAAGAGCTGTCAAAGGACACCAGAAACAAAAATGTAGACCTGCACCAGGCTGGGAAGAATCTGCAATAGGTAAGCAGCTTGGTGTGAAGAAATCAACTGTGGGAGCAATTATAGAAAATGGAAGACATACAAGACCACTGATAATCTCCCTCGATCTGGGGCTCAACGCAAGATCTCACCCCGTGGGGTCAAAATGAACACAAGAACTCGGAGCAAAAATCCCAGAACCAACACGGGGGGACCTAGTGAATGACCTGCCGAGAGCTGGGACCAAAGTAACAAAGGCTACATCAGTAACACACTGCGCCGCCAGGACTCAAATCCTGCAGTGCCAGACATGCCCCCCTGCTTAAGCCAGTACATGTCCAAGCCCATCTGAAGTTTGCTAGAGAGCAATTGGATGATCCAGAAGAGGATTGGGAAAATGTCATATGGTCAGATTTTTGGTAAAAACTCAACTTGTCGCTTTTGGAGGAGAAAGAATGCTGAGTTGAATCCAAACAACACCATACCTACTGTGAAGCATGGGGGTGGAAACATCATGATTTGGGGCTGTTTTTCTGCAAAGGGAACAGGACGACTGATCCATGTAAACGAAATAATGAATGGGGCCATGTATCGTGAGATTGAGTGAAAACCTCCTTCCATCAGCAAGGGCAGTGAAGATGAAACGTGGCTGGGTCTTTCAGCATGACAATGATCCCTAACACACTGCCCGGGCAACGAAGGAGGGGCTTCGTAAGAAGCATTTCAAGGTCCTGGAGTGGCCTAGCCAGTATCCAGATCTCAACCCCATAGAAAATCTTTGGGGGGAGTTGAAAATCCGTGTTGCCCAGCGACACGGATTTTCAACTCCCTCCAAAGATTACTGCTCTAGAGGAGATCTGCATGGAGGAATGGGGCAAAATACCAGCAACAGTGTGTGAAACCTTGTGAAGACTTACAGAAAACTTTGACCTCTGTCATTGCCAACAAAGGGTATCTAACAAAGTATTGAGATGAAATTTTGTATTGACCAAATACTATTTTCCACCATAATTTGCAAATAAAGTCTTTAAAAATCCTACAATGTGATTTCTGGATTTTTTTTCTCATTTTGTATCTCATAGTTGAGGTATAACTATGATGAAAATTACAGGCCTATCTCATCTTTTTAAGTGGGAGAACTTGCACATTGGTGGCTGGACTAAAGACTTTTTGACCAACTGTTATATATATATATATATATATTAATATTATGTATGTATAGAATTAAAAATAAGCGATTTAATAATTAAAATAGCATAATCATAAAATTATTAAATAAAAATGTATTAAAACTTAAAAGACATTTATAATAATTCAACATATATAAATGTATAAGAATATATAAAATTTAATACAAATTCTAATTATTTAAAAAGCATAAATAGTATAAAGTTTAAAATATATTCAACCTAATATATCAATTTCAACCTAAAAAGTCCACTTGATGACAATGATTGACTCATTTGAGTCGGTTTATAAAGAAACATCTGAGACAACATTAATACTTCAATGAAACGTAACTGAGAAGTCCATAAAGAGCGACTTCTGAGTCATAAAAGTTTCAGTCTGTGCCCTGAAGCGGCTCGAATGCAGAAGAAGAAAGCAAGTGTAAATTGTCTGCTGCCATCGGCACGCACTCCGGCAGCCGTATTAATCTACTCCAGGGCTTTTAGTGTGGTTTGGGGAATGATTGGGAATTCTTCATGCGGTTAAGAGGCTCACCTGCCCCACAACAAAGCGTCTTGTGAAACGAGGAAGGGCAGGAGAGGTTGAACTCTGCTAATATTTCTCTGAAACTGGTGACAAACTCCTTTCACATGAGCGCCATGAATCACCTGGATGACACACAAGGTGTGTGAGCGACAAGCACTTAATTCTGTCAGCACCTTCACACACACACTCAACAGACCCTTAATCCCACTCAAAACTAACAGATAGTATCAGTTTTTCCATTTAAAACAACTGTTGTGAACTTAGATTAGATAAATTCAGACAATTAAAGAAACAGTTACAAGCCAGTGTGACTTTCTGAACAAAATCATCTCTAAATAATTTATTTCATTTAATGGCTCTCCTAAAACTTAGTGAGCAGCCTTGCTGTATAATGTCTACATAGGCGACATGCAAATAGTGCTCCACATGTGAAGTACACTGGAAATACAGTCAAAGCAAAAAAATTTCAGACACCAGATATCATTTTTGATATTTTTTTTACTAGTGGGTGCAGGACACTATAGTTCATTTATGTAAGTGAGGATAGCAAAATAAAGAAAACTGTGACATATTATACCCAAAAGTTCTTCATACAGTGGACTACCAGTAAAATTGATAAAAATGTGGGACCAAAAAGTATTCAGACACTTTGACCTGAGCATGTTTTGCTTAAGTGTTGTTTCTTTAATTGCTAATGCAACCTTTTTACATCACAGACTGAACAAAATTAAGCACCGCTTGGTAACTGGTTGACCTAAATTTGTATTATCTAATTGTGTACTTAAAGGGTTAGTTCACCCAAAAATTAAAATTAACCCATAAATTACTCACCCTCAAGTAATCCTAGGTGTATGACTTTCTTCTTTCAGATGAATCCAATCGGAGTTATATAAAAAATTGTCCTGGCACTTCTAAGTTCTATCATTGTAGTGGGCAGGTGTTTCTGTTCAACAGTCCAAAACACGTTAAATAAAGCACATCCATCCATAACAAAAAAAAATGTGCCTCACACGGCTTCGGGCGGTGAATAAAGGTCTCCTGTAGAGAATCGATGCATTTTTGTAAGAAAAACATCCATATTTCAACGTAATAAAACACTTTCTCTCACTTCTGCTGACTATCGTATGCAGAAGCGTTCCGGCGGAAGACGTAGGATGTATGCGTATTGCGGGAGCCTCTGAGATATGCTAGTCTCACGAGTTTAAGGAAGCAAAGTTTCCTTACTTAGCAAAGGAAAACCAGTCTCCTCTTGGCTTATATCGAAATCCTACGACATTTTTCTTTACAAACCCTTATATTGTGCTTCTAATTCATGACCGGCGTTTTGTTTTGTTCTCTCTCCGCGTTCGTCACTAATCATGCAACGCAGATGTCCTATGCCATCCGCCGGAACTGCTTCCGCATATGACAGATACCGAAAGTGAGAAAAAAGTGTTTACTACAGTTGAAATATGGATATTTTTCTGACAAAAATGCATGGATTCGCTACAGGAGGCCTTTATTCACAACCCGGAGCCATGTGAGGCAAGTTTTATGATAGATTGCGCGTGCTTTATTTTACGTCTTTTGGACTGTTGAAAAAAAACACCCGCCTACTGCCATTCTAATGCTTGGAAGAGCAAGGATAATTTTTATTATAACTCTGATTGGATTCGTCTGAGTTAGAACTAAGGGCTTATAAACATGAACCAATCAAAGGGAACTAATGGGATAATTAACAAGACATCAGGTGAACAGAATAACTAATTAAACAGACTGGGGAAAACTAGGTCACAGGGGAAACACAGAGACAGAAAACTACAAACATGTAACAGATCACCACCCTCTGGGAAGGTGCAACCTTGCGCCGTACAGAGTCCAACTGAGGAGGAAGGGCGGGGGTTCTGGAGGGGGACGAGGGGCAGAAATAAAAAAGAGTCCAAAAATGTCCATGGGGGAGTGGAGGGTGGGAGGAGCCATGGGGAAGCCAGGAGCAGGAGGAGCTAGGCGAAGATCCAGATACCAGCCAGGACGAGGCCCCAAGGTGGAGTCGAGGGAGGGAGGAGCCATGGTGGAGAAGGCCTTGACAACACCCTGGGGATGAACGATGGAGATGGAGCCACTGGAGGTGGAGACCCAGGTGGAGCAGAGCAGATGGAGAGCCAGGGCAACACAGAGGATCCGAAGGGCCAAGGCGGAGCTGAAGTCTCAGGCGACCGAGGTGGAAGTGGGAATCCGGAAGGCCGTGGCGGAGCCGGAGTGACAGAGGACGAAGGTGGAGCCGAAGGGAAGGAGGAGCCTGACAAAGCCGGAGGGATGAGGCGAAGCCAGAGGAGTGGAGTCCTGACGCGGCGGATGGTCGACAACTGACCAAGGCGGAGCCAGAGGGACGAGGGAGCCCAGTGGGATGACGGGCCACGGTGGAGACGAGGGAGCTAGGAGTCAAGGTGGAGCCGGTGGGTCGAAGGACCAAGGTGGAGTCCAGGACTCGGAGGCTGAAGGCGGAGACGGGATCCTCACGCCTAGATGGAGCTGGAGACTGGAATTCCCAAGGCGAATCAGAGCGCCCAGATTGCGCTGACTGAGGGAATGGCAGGCACCAGCGGAGATAGGGCTGAGGAACTGGCTGGTTTTAGAGGAGGCGGGAAAGGGAGGTTGGGTGGGAGCTTAGGAGTCACAGGGAGCATAGAAGACACAGGAGAGCAGGATAGAACCAGCGGAGACCCAGGAGACACAGGAGAGATGGACGGAAACAGCGGAGACCCAGGAGACGTAGGAGAGCTGGACGGAACCAGCGGAGACACAGGAGAGATGGACGGAACCAGCGGAGACGTAGGAGAGCTGGACGGAACCAGCGGAGACCCAGGAGACGTAGGACAGCTGGACGGAACCAGCGGAGACCCAGGAGACGTAGGAGAGCTGGACGGAACCAGCGGAGACTCAGGAGACACAAGAGATTCAAAGCTGGACGGAACCAGCGGAGACTCAGGAGATGTAGGGGGCAATGGAGATTCAGGGGAACTGGGAACAACCTCTCCAAACCAGTCAATCAAATCCTTCTCACAAATGTCCAAAAGTTCCTCATAATAGCTCCCAGAGGTCAGTTGCAGCTCTCCCTCAGTGTCGGGAGTGTGGGCGGGGCTTCCCTCCAAGCCCTCGATCTCCACGAGGACTCTGACGGGGATACACAGTGTTGTCAGCTCACGCACCTGGTCAGACTTGTCTTGAGGCTCTGGCTCCGGGGGGATGATCTGCTCTGTCGGTCTGTTTTGCGATGGCTCGTTAATCGTGGCAGGCTCCGGCTCTCCATCTGTGGTGGGCTCTGACATCCGTTCCACATAGCGGGATGAAGGCTGGCTGGTCTCTGGGTCGGGAGTGGGCTGGAGATGTCTTCCTCGGCGTGGCAGATGGTGAATGGAGATCCGTTATTCTCCAGCACCCACTCCACGAACGCGGCGAAATTGTGCCGAGGACCGCTCCTGGGGAGGCGTGCCTTAGACTGCTCGCTGGCTTGAGATGTAAAACACACAAAGTGAGTGGTCTGGATAGTGCGTTTGGCATGCCAACTCCAAAAAATCCCTGGTGTGAGACTCCAGGGAGCGGTCCCTCTGCTCCAGGCATAGCAGGGCAACATTAGGATTGTCCATGGTGAGAGAAATGTGAACGCCTAAAAAAAACTGTATGGGTCCGTTCTACTGTCACGCGTTGGAAATACAAACTGCACAAGCATGAAGGAGATCAACGAAAAGTCTTTTAATAAGATAAATCCAAAAACAGGCACGGAAACCAACTTAACATAGACGCGAACGGATGAAGACTAAGTAAGAAATAAGGGCTTGTAAACATGAACCACACAAAGGGAACTAATGGGATAATTAACAAGACACCAAGTGAACAGAATGACTAATTAAACAGACTGGGGAAAACTAGGTCACAGGGGAAACACAGAGACAGAAAACTACAGACATGTAACATTATTGAGACTTTTTGGTACTGAATGAAATATATTCATATGTTCACATTCAAATTAAATATATAAAAAATTACAAAATAATAAGAAATACATCATATACTTAATTATTTTTTGTATTGAATGCAATATATTATAATGTAAAAACTTTAAAAAATTATTAGAATGATAATAATTACAATATATAATAATATATTATTTAGACTTTTGGTATTGATGAAATATATAATATCAATATACAAATACATTACAATATAATAATGTGATGATATTATTTGTATTATTAATAGAATTATTTATATTACTTTTTGGTTTTAAATGAAATATAAAAATTATCAAAATTATTAAAATAATAAATAAGAAAATATATCTACAAAACATATTGCCATAGATATTGAAATATACTACACCCACCCACACACACACACACACACACACACACATTCTGTTAATAAGGAATTAATTACTATTGGAATTATAAAATTTATATGAATTAAAAAACTGTATGTTCAATGTTACACTATTACTATAAATTATTAAAATTAATTTAACTACTGATACTTTTTGAAAAGCATTAAATTAAAAAATAAACTACTAAAAATAATTACAAAAAAAATATAAATTATAAAAATAACTAATACAATAAAATGATATTTTCTAAAATATAGAAAAATATCTTTTCACTTTGGGCTGTGATGCCTTATAATGTTGCCTATGTAGTCAGCTCACTACGTTTTGGACCAGAGCTCATTTCTGTCGTTCTCAGTATCCAGTGCACTGGCAGATTTAAGACCAGCCCTTTCTGTGCATATTTATTTACAGACCGTTTCTGAAATTGAGGATCCACTTTGGCCCTTTTCTTCAGACTGAAACCGAACGCTTCCTCGAATCAATTCTTCAGGGACTCAGAAATACTCAATAACCCAGCTATTAATGTGCACCGCAGAGAACAGCCGAACGCATCCAAACTGAAAGAGAATTAACTCTGCGGTCTGTTGATCATCATCTCTTCGAAAACAACGGAGTCTAGCGGCCGCCCCGATCTCTTGTAGACAGGCTTCTTACGAGCAGGAACAATTTAGTGGTTACAATCTGGAGGATTTACAATTAGAAAAAATTCCTGGAGTCTCGGTGCATGAGGCGTTTCATACAGTCCATTATGAATGGATTGAGATATTCCTGGAATAGACTTCATCCTCAGACGCAGCTTCTAAAGAGCGACTCAAACAATGGTTTTAACGTCAAGACCACACAAAACCAACTCTCAAATCGCCAAATGCTCCGTATCAATATCGAAAAACCATCCAAGAGCACGGTCAATGTCAAGATAGCCACTGAAACTGTTTTCGTTTTCATTTCTGGCTGAACTATTCCTTTGACAGCAACACAAAAGGACATTTCGCAGGCTTTTCGTACAGAACAACATGTTTTGCAGGGAATGAGTCAGTGAATCTGTGCGTATCTGCATTTATGCTGGTTTTTGGCGACTTCTGCAGTTACTTCCACCATCGTCAAAGTGATACGTTCACTTATCGTCAACCATACTGAAACGGAGCCAGATATGAATAACGTTACTAGCATTTCAAAAACTTCTGTTAGTTCAGAGATGCTCTACACTCTTAAAAAAAAAATCTAGATTTTTGCAGCACTTGAGCTTTCTGTACAGGGTTTTGCTGTGGTTATTTGAGGATTAAAAATTTTATTAATATTCATTATAAGTTCATCAGATCAGGATATTGGTTTCCCGGTTCATTAAAACACTAGAACAAAGATGGGTTTCTTGAGAAGAGGTTTTCAAACTGGGGTCCATGGAAAATTTGAGAGAAAAACAGTGTGAGAAAACATTAATGATGATAAAAATTTCATAAATTGATCACAATAAAAAGATAAAAACTTTTAAAAAAAATATTAAATAAATAAAAAGTATTCAAAACATATATTTTTAATAAATCAATGGATTACCATAAACATATAGATAAAATAAATAGAAAATTACAACACAATCTATATAGTAAATTAATGAGTATATATATATAATACTTACTAACTACTAATAAAATAATAATAGTATTGAAATATATTTAAGCAAATAAATTGATTACCATAAAAATCAATAAAATACCATCAATAAAAATCACCATAAAATAAATAAATTGATTACCATAAGTGTAAAAAACATTAAAATAAATTCTATGATAATATAGTACTCTCTTAACAGTAAATGAGAGAGACAGAGACTAGAGTTAGTGGTTGCCCAAGCGGTCTTCTTTGTTGTCTGAGGATGCGCTGCAGTCGTCAGGGGAAATCTACTCTCGCAGCTGCCACCCAGAATGTGGAAAATGCAGCTGGACTGTTAGTTCAGACTCATTACACCACATTAAAGTAATTTAAATGAAACTTATACATACACATGTAAATAGAAATAGACATACATAGATGCAAAACAAAATATATACAAATAATTTAATATTTTTGTGACCCAAACTATACGCAGCAGAGTGGTCACAATAATATTAATAACAATTTTAAATAAATGCACATAACAGTACAGAACTACAGTGTGTAGGGAAAAAAAGTAATAATGTAGCATAATAGAAACTAAATATTTGCCAAATAATGTTTAACACATATTTCTAATATGAATTTTTCACAGTATAAATTGGGGTCCGTGTCGTCTAAATTTTGAATTAAAAAACTGATTTAACTAAAGTTTAGGAAAAATAAAACATAATTTATCATTTTCCTACATGCACAAGTGCTTTAGACAATAGGACACTGAGCGAAATCCAATAAAAGTAGTTTATAAATGAGAATTCCATCAGTCCATATTTTAGATGACAGTAAACAAAGTTCAAAAATTCACCGCAGGAGTGTAGAATTTCAAAGGAGCTGCGATGCGTTTTGTGGGGCTGAAGTGATGGGAGTTTACAGAGCGTTTGACCGCAGTTTAACAGCAACAAAACACTTCTAAATGAGGGGAAATGTATAAATGACAGCGTGACAGAGAAAAGCGCCCTGCAACCCGCTCAGGAATGCCTCTTCACACAAAAGCCATGAAAATGTAAATGTTTGCCCGCTTGTAGCTCATTTCGACAATAAAAAACAGCATGAGAGAGAGAGAAGGAAAAAGACAGATCAGAGCGATTGTGGCAGGCTCTTCAATATGTTTTAGTGGTGTTTCCCAAGGAAAGCATCAAAATGCTTATTGCTCACTGAAGTATTAAACTCATTCTGCAGTGTTTGATTCCTCAAATCATGTGTGTGCCCTTTCTTTACTAAGTGATCAGATGCATCATTTTCACCTGCTGGACCAGAAAACAGGTGAAAAAATTGCACATTTAGGAGGAAGACTCTTCATGTGGGACAGGAAGAAATCACCTAGCAACCACTAAAAAATACACTAGCAACCACATTCTAAGATCCACTAAGAACGCACAGCAACACCCAGTCAACCAATAATGCAATAAATGACTTTCAAGCATGGGCGTGGGAACTAGGGGTGCTGAGGGTGCTGCAGCATCCCCCGCCGCAGGGCTGGGTCGGACATTTTCCTTGTGCCCCTCGATCATCCCCAAGATACTTCATTTTTGTGATAGTTTTGTGATTAATTATTTATGAAACTGACCAGAAATATAGCCTAGTGCGAAGCCTATGACATAAGCAATTAAGTCTTGTTTTCTGAATGAATTAATAAATAAATAAAACCAGATTATGTTTTTAAAAATCTGCTTGTTTTTCCTTTGAATTAAGTTTATTTTTATAACATTGTTTTCAGCAAAAAAAAAACACTTAATTTGAGTCTTGTTTTCTGAAAAAATATCAAAATTAAGTTAATTTTGCTGAAAATATTTGTAAATATTTTTGCAAAAAATATCTGCCAATGGGGTTAGAAAAATAAACTTATTTTCACATTAAATTAAGAAATATATTTAGCATCTCAAGTAAATGTATATTGATTTAAGGCTGTTTAAATATTTGTACCAGAACAAAAGGACAAAAATACTGAGTATTATGTATCATTTTTAAATTAGTAAGTGAAACAGTAGAAATTATGCAATGAGGACTCCTCTTAGCAATCATCTCCCTATTATTATATATATATATATATTTTATTTAATTGTTTTCAAAAGATTTAGGCTGCCCCCTTAATAGTCCAACTAATCTTTAGCCGCCCAGAATAGGCTTTGGTCTACCCAAAATTTGATTGTTGCTTAGGTCGATAAAAAAAAATATAAAAAAAATCCACAGGCGAAGTCACGCAGTTTGTGACAGACAGATCGTTAATGGCTGGTCTGTGGTAATACAGTACATCAGGCATGACATCCAAACGCTCCCCTATCATTCATCCACCACAAATATGGCTTATCATCTGAAATATGTGAGTATTAGCAACTTTACATGGCTGCTCAATCTAATGTTAACCTAAAGAAATGTGTGCTATTTAAGTGTCTGTGCGGAAGCTGAACAGTAGCTCACTGCAGGACAGATGGAGGCGCGGATGCGCTCACTTACTCTTAAAATAGGCTACTCTGTAATTTTTGGTCATTCAGATAAGAGTAATACACATTTCAAATCTGTAAAGACTCAACATTTATTTGTGTGCACTCACAATAACAACAAAACACTGCACTTTTGTAAAATAATGAAAGCAAACAGGATGCGCTTTCTGCCGTCTCGGTCTCTGTGAACTTGAATGCGAAACTCCGTGTATCTCTTTGCCTTACAGACATTAAAAATACATAGAGAGAGAGTGAAATGTCTACTTTCAAATGAACCAATTCAAATGGAAAACAAATATTCTAAGATTATGTCATCCGTATGAAACAAGGTGCATCACTACTGTGGAGATGATGAGTCAGTGTCGCCGAGTTCATCTCTTAAACCGAGATCAAAGAAAGCACTAGTTTATCAAATTATTAAAATGTTAATGCAGTCTCCTTACTGTTTTTCCCTGACACATTCATAATCATTAGCTTCTGCGGTGCGCTGTGTCAAGCTTTATGCGTGTGCTGAGCGCTTATGTCTATGTAGGCAATTAAAGGCTCATTATAATGATTTAAACAGTTTATTAATAAACATGCGGTCCATTAAGTTTTGCCTCTTTGTCGCCATCTCTGTTTGAAAAACTGCAATTGCAGCTGTGTGCGGAATTATCTTCCTTGCGTGGGTTGTGAATCGGCACGGCTCCAGCGCGGATGAATCTAATGTTCTGAGGTGAATGTGTGGCTGTCAGTCACCGCACCGTTGTGGATATTTACTGTACTTCGCAATCTCAGATTCTAGCCTACGTCTTGGAATACTACCTAAATAAGAATTTTCACCGTATATTGCCATCTGACCTAGTAAGTAACAAGTCTGCCACGTTTGTTTTGACCAACTGAGAAAAAAAGCATTACGTAAGGGTGCTTCCCACACCAGCACTTTTGGTGTGCACCCTGGTCTTCGATTGACCGGCAGAGTTCGGCTCGTTTGGATGATGTGAACGCTGTCTTCCGAACTCGAGTGCGCATCCGCGAACCGTACCCGGGTCCGCTTAAAAAGGGTGGTCTGGGGTACGGTTCAAGTGAACTCCTGTACGGTTCGCTGCTGATGTGAATGCAATCGTACTAAATCACAGAAGTGAACCTCTATTAATGACTTATTATTTGATAAAAATGTGTTTGTGTTTGTTTCACTCACTTTCTTGATGAGCGTGACTGACGCGCTGGAAGCAGAGAGCTGTATGTCTCATTTCTGTTCGCCTTTAGCATTCTTTAGAACATTTGCAGTACATTCGTAAGACAGAAGTAAGTGCCCTTATGTACCGAAGCTTTGGAAACAAAACCAACGGTTAAAAAGCATAAATATAAAATTGAAGAGAACAATGCTACGCATTTTGCCGTCTTCTCCTGCACCATCATTACTAAGCAACAGGGTAAACAGCTGCTGGCTTGATGACGCAAACGAACCACGGTTCGGACCCAAATAAAATAATATGAACACAGTCCAGCGGGGGCAGGGGGAGGGGGTACAATCAAACTCGGGTTCGGACCAAGCTCGAACCAAGTGTGAACACCTATCGCGCTACCAATGGTGATTTAAACTAACGATCGATTATCTCATATCATATCAAACCGTGCAAATTATTATTATTTTTATACTTTGTTCTCAAATTGTTAATGTTAACAACATCACCATTACGTGACTATGTTAATATAGTGTGTATAAGCAAATAGATTTCAATTTCTGTACAGTCTAAACTCTAATTGTCATACCATTCAAATTTCATATTAAGAAATTCTTTTCTTTAACCCAAATTACTCCCCCCTTCAAACTGGTTTTCTTTAAAATACAAATCTTTGTATTCCCAGGCTATCTGTAATCAGAAGCATTTTTATAACTGGAATATAATTTAATTTTATTCACATGTGTTTCATAAACACATAATCCTTTATGGATTACAATCCGCCATCAAAATGATACATTTAATTATTCTAGCTGCTGTGAGAAAAGGCTATAAACGAACCTCACATCTATAGCCTAGTATCCGGGACAACTTCTTTATGTTTACAGACGTGACGTAATGACGCGGCGCCATGCTCGAATTTCCCGCGAAAACCTACCCGTACCACTCAAATTAGAAAACATTATAAGCTAACCGATGTGAATCGGGCTAAAGTAAGGCGATAGTTTTGAACACTGGCTGGTTATGTACTTGCTCAAATGTTGATTTCGGATCATTTTTAACCAAAAAAAGTTACAGACTGCAGCTTTAATAAACGTGCGATTAGTCGACTAATGCTTCAAATGAACGACTACTAGTCGACCAGAAAAATCCTTCGTCGAGGGCAGCCCTAAAAATTGTAACTTTTAGCCTTTTGATTATCTAATCAATCAAATTAGAGATGATTTAAACTCATGGGTGATTTTACCTTCACTTCATTCATCACACAGGGAACAGAAGGTCAAGCCGAGCGCATTGCATTGTGAGATAAAGCACTCTTTGCTAGCCTGTGCATGCACAGAATTCAGTAAAAACTGCACATTATACATACTATAAATACTATACATACTCCATACAGCAGAAATAGCTAGTATACTGTTCCAAACATAACTGTAGATCAGTAAGCCGTAGCTGATAGCATCTTTGTAGCCTGGTTTGCATGTGTACAGTAAATGTGTAATCAAATGAACAGAGGTGAATCCAGTTCCACTTAATCAGCACTATATTAATCACACCAACACAAACATGCTTTCGCAAGCCTATGAGGGTCAAGTGTGTGCACGTACAGCGTGGCGTGTGTAACCAGGGTTTGCCCACAGCACAAAGACTGCCTTCTTTCATAACACCACATTTGCCCGTTTCTGAAAAGAGTTCAGAGCTTTTGTCACAGTAAACGACTGGATCCTGTCTAATCAAAGCAGCATTTATACGCTTATCTTCACAGCACTGTTTCTACTTGTGTTCGTGCAGAACTGAAGTCACAAAACGTGCTTGCATCATTGCTACAGGCTTCCCAAAAGACCTGAACAACAACCATGTCGACATCAATTAGATTAAACCTTTCAATATTCACCAAATCAAGAAGACATTTCTTTGTATAAGACAAAAATAAATATATATATTATATATATATATATATATATATATATATATAATCTTATAAATTACAGATTTATAATACAATGGATTAAATGGAGAATATTAGAAACAATAACAAGAAACATAAAATATATAAAAACTGGTAACAATTGGTTAAGGTCCCAGTAGGTAGTTCATCTGTTTATTAAATACTAACAATTGCAGCAATAATTTGTTTACCATGTTCTTAATGGCGTAACCATTTATAATCTTTGTTAATACTGTTTTAAAAATCCGGCTATTTATAGTGTCATGCCACGAGGTCAATTAAATAATGTCACAGAAGCATATTTCATTAATGGATTAGTAAAAGTTGACATTAACCCATTAACAAACATATTATTAGATTACAAAAATATTTTATATTAATAGTGCTGTCAACGATGTGAGTGTTGACTGTGTGTATTTATTCAAATACAAAATATATCTATATATTATAATATATATAGATATATAATATAGAATAATATATATATATATATATTTATATATATAATATTATATATATACAAACACATTCATGTATATATTTAAGAAAAATACGTTACGTTTATATATTAAATATATTTATATAAATGTATATACATGTAAATATTTTCAAACTATATACTGTATGTGTGTGTATTTATTTATACATAATAAATATACACAATACACATACATGTATAATGTAAACTAACTTTTATTTTGGATGCGATCAATCATTTGACAATCATTAATTAATAGTATTACATATTGCATTTGTATTATATTGTATTGAAAAAGTATTATGGGTATTAAATACAAAACACAAAAGAGAAAACATCTGGATGTAATATGAGAATTTGAACATGAAAATAGGCTTTATTTTATTTATGCAAAAATAATATTTATTATTTTCCTCTTGATTCTAGATGAATTATCCATACATATTTTGACAGATTCACAAGACTACAGGTTCAGGATCAACCTGAGGTTAAAGAAACTGCCACTGAGATGAATGGGAATACTTAGAGTTATTTGCAAGTGTTTCGATCAACAACTCATTAGTAATAGTGTCTGAACCAAGATCTTGTTTCACACCATCCCCAAAACAAACCAAGCGCGCTAAAGACCCGTGACAAGCACTGACCTACTCGCAGCTCCTGTCCGAAGACGGTGCGTTCACCCAGCGCCGAGCAGTTCCAGCGGCCGTATCTGAACTGGTACTGACATTCGTTGATGCCCAGCTGTGCCCCCTCTCCGATCACGATGATGGCGTCCGGCCGGCTCTGGCAGATGGCACGCTGGCGGGGTGCGAGACCGGGGATCTTATTGCAGATGATGTTCGCACCAAGGGCCACCACAGAGGAAAGAGCCCTGTGGGACAGAAGAGACAAACACAAATAGTAAAGATGAACATTACTTGCATCATAGCATACGGTGGATAGTTTATGACCTTAAACACACATCAGAATTAAGCAGTTAATTGCTTGAAGTGATTTTTGTCCAATCATTACTTTTAACAATAACACCTGCACCAAAGAACTATCACAAATGAGATCTCTATAGTATCTCATAAGCACTACTTGAAATGGGTGAACATTTCTACCTCTCAAATTAAAACTCGCACATTTCCCAATGCATTTTTATTGCTTAACAAATGGGATTCACCCACAGTAGTGCAAGTAAAAAGAGATAGTAAAGATCTGACCAATACAGAGGATAGAATATATTAGAACAGAACACAACACCAGAGTATAATAGAATGAGAATAAATAAAATAGACTTGAAAGAGAATTGAAGAGTAATGCATAAAAGGAATAGAACAGCATAACTGAGCATGACATAGAATAAAAGTCAGAAGAATGTAAGAAAACAGAACAGAATTGAACAGAAGTGAAGAGGCCAATACACAACTGTAAGAACAGAATCAATAGAACAGAATAGAAATGAATAATCCAAGACATAATGTAGAGCAGAATAGAACCAAAACAAAAAGTAGAAAAGAAAAACATAACTGAATGTAAATGTATATAGAAATATTAGAAATGTATATAGAAATAATATAAATGAATAAACTAGAACAGCATAACTCGACATGATATAGTGTAAGGGTGAGTAGAATATAAATGAACAAAACAGAATAGAAGTGAATAGGCCAACATACCTGTAATAAAGAATAGAATCACAGAACAGAATACAATAGAATAGACCAAGGCATGAATGTAGAGCAGAATAAGTCAAAAACAAATAGAAAAGAAAAGCATGACTGAACATGAAAGAATTAAATAAAATAGAACTGAATAGACCAGAACAACATACCTAATCATGTCACTGAATAAAAAGTGAGCAGAATAAAACTGAACAAAACAGATTAGAATTGAACAGAAGCGAATAAACCAACACATAGCCTAACTGTAATATGGGATATAATCAATAGATTATAATAGACCTATTCTGCCCTTTTCTATAGAGCAGAATAGGGCAAAAACTAATAGAATAGAAAAATAAAACATAATTGCACAAAAATGAATAAAATAGAATTGAATATACCAGAACATCTTAACTGAGTATGACATAATGGAAGAAAACTGAACAGAATATAACTGAACAGAAGTGAATAGGCCAACTCATAACTGTAATATGGAATAGAATCAATAAAACATAATTTAATAGAATAGAATAAAACAGAACAAGTCATACATGAAGAGTAGAGAAAAAAATCGAAAAGGATAGCAAAACATTACAGGACATATAATAAAAATAAGCAGAATGTAATTGAACAAAACCGAATAGAATTGAACAGACATGAATAGGCCAACACATAACTGTAATATAGAACAGAGTCAACAGTACAGAATAGAATAGAATAGAATTTAATAGATCAAGATATAACTGTAGAGCAGAATAGAATAAAAACAAAAAGAACAGAAAAGAAAAACAACTATAAAATAGACCAAGACATACATTTACAGCAGAACAAAACAAAAACAAAGAGAACAGAAAAAGAAAAACATAACTGAACGTAAATTATGAAAAGAGTAAAACTGAATAGACCAGAACAGCATAACTGAAGAAAACATAGAATAAAAGTTACCCCGAATATTGATTAAATAAAACGTAATAGAATTTATCAAAAGTGAATAGGCCCACGCATAACTGTAATATAGAATAGAATATAATCCAAGACATAACTGTAGAGCAGAATAGGTGAAATCAAATAGAATAGAAAAGAAAAACAATGAATGAGTAAAAATAGAACAGAACTGAAAGAACCAGAACAACATAAACAAACATGAAATAAAAGACCAAAACTGAACAGAATAGAACTGAACCAGCCAATGCATGATTGTAAAATAGAATTGAATACAACCAATATAAAATAAAATGCCACCAATGAACATGATATAGCAGAATAAAGAATAATAGAATAAAATAAATAGAATAGAATACCACCACTGAACATGACTGAACGGATTAAAACAGAACTGAATAGAAAACAAAAGAACAATATACACGACAGAACAGAACAATGTGTTACTGGTTATAAAGATCATATTTTTCATGCCCCTTTTTTTGATTCAACTCATATTTTCATGCAACTGTGACCACACAAAGTGGGTCATGTTCCAAACGCACACATCTCTGTCATCATACGGCTTCTCGTGTTGATACAGCCCTCGACAGCGCTCTTAATATGCGCGCTGAGTATTTTCGGCGCTCTGTGTTTGCACAAACCCGCGTGGCTAAACAAGCAGGCTTCTATGTTTAC